>OZ035828.1:46208169-46313169 GCA_964034765.1 Knipowitschia caucasica | reverse complement strand
ACAAATGTACCGATTATGAACAGTTATGGTTAATCTCTCATTTTAATCTTATTATATCGTCTTTGATCACACTTCTGTTCGTTCCAATGTCTTTGTTCCGTAGGTTCTTGATGGTACAGAACATTTGACCTCCTTCAGAGTCCTCCAGAGCGTGGCCTTCACTGTCCCTCCCATACACAGGAAGTCAGCATCCACCCAAACATCCTGACAGGAAGTCAGCATCCACCCAAACATCCTGACAGGAAGTGGGGCCCTGGAAAACAAATGCTGCAGGAGAGAGGAGTGACGGGTGTGGTGCCCGGCGAGACCTTGGCCCTCACACTCCTCTCCTCTCCCTCCTCTCCCTCCTCTCTCTCCTCTCTCTCCTCTCCCTCCTCTCCCTCCTCTCCCTCCTCTCCCTCACACCCTCCTCTCCCTCCTCTCCCTCCTCTCCCTCCTCTCCCTCCTCTCTCTCCTCTCCCTCCTCTCCCTCGTCTCCCTCGTCTCCCTCCTCTCCCTCCTCTCCCTCACACCCTCCTCTCCCTCCTCTCCCTCCTCTCTCTCCTCTCCCTCGTCTCCTCCTCTCCCGACCTCTCCCTCCTCTCTCTCCTCTCCCTCCTCTCCCTCCTCTCCCTCGTCTCCCTCCTCTCCCTCCTCTCAACCTCCTCTCCTCTCCTCGTCTCCCCGTCTCCTCTCTCTCCCTCCTCTCCCTCCTCTCCCTCCTCTCCCTCCTCTCCCTCCTCACCCTCCTCTCTCTCCTCTCTCTCCTCTCCCTCCTCCCACTCCTCTCCCTCCTCTCACTCTCTCTCTCCTCTCCTCTCCTCTCTCACTCCTCTCACACCCCTCTCACTCCTCTCTCCCCTCACTCACACCCTCTCTCCTCCTCTCCACCTCCCCTCATCCCACTCCTCTCCTCTCCCACCTCCTCCTCCTCCCTCCTCTCTCTCCTCTCTCTCCACACTCTCACCTCCTCTCTCCTCTCCACTCTCTCCTCCTCCTCTCCTCTCCTCCTCTCCCACCACACCCACCACCCCCACCACCACACCCCCACACCACACCCACCACACCCACCACACCCCACCCCACCACCCCACCACACCACCCACACACCCACCCCACCACCACACCCCCCCACCCACACCCACCACACACCACACCCCCACCACACCCACCACACCCCCCCACCACCACACCCACCCCACCCACCACCCCACCACCCAACCCACACCCCCCACACCCCACCACACCACCCCACACACCACACCCCACCACACCACACCACACCACCAACACACCACCACCCACCACACCCACCACCCCCACACACACCCCACCCACCACACCACCCCACACCCACCACCCACAACCCCCCACACTCACCCACCTCCCACCCACCACCACCTCTCCACTCCACTCACTCCCACCCACTCCACCACTCCCTCACACCACACCACCTCTCACACCTCTCCACCTCCCTCCTCTCCCTCCTCTCCCTCCTCTCCCTCCTCTCTCCTCCTCTCCCTCCCTCTCCCTCTCTCTCCTCCCTCCTCTCCCTCCTCTCCCTCCTCTCCTCCTCTCCCTCCTCTCCCTCCTCTCCCTCCTCTCCTCCTCTCCCTCCTCTCCCTCCTCTCTCCTCTCCCTCCTCTCCCTCCTCTCCCTCCTCCCCTCCCTCTCCCTCCTCTCTCTCTCTCTCCTCTCCCTCTCTCCTCTCTCTCCCTCTCTCCCTCCTCTCCCTCCTCTCCTCTCTCCTCTCCCTCCTCTCCCTCCTCTCTCCTCTCTCTCCTCCTCTCCTCTCCCTCCTCTCTCTCCTCTCCTCCTCTCCCTCCTCTCCTCTCCTCTCTCTCCTCTCTCTCCTCTCTCTCCTCTCCCTCCTCTCCCTCCTCTCTCTCCTCTCCTCCTCTCCCTCCTCACTCCCTCCTCTCTCTCCTCTCTCTCCTCTCCCTCCTCTCCCTCCTCTCTCTCCTCTCCCTCCTCTCTCTCCTCTCCCTCCTCTCTCTCCTCTCCCTCCTCTCCCTCCTCTCCCTCCTCTCCCTCCTCTCTCTCCTCTCTCTCTCTCTCTCCTCTCTCTCCTCTCCCTCCTCTCCCTCCTCTCTCTCCTCTCCCTCCTCTCTCTCCTCTCCCTCCTCTCCCTCCTCTCCCTCCTCTCCCTCCTCTCTCTCCTCTCCCTCCTCTCCCTCCTCTCCCTCCTCTCTCTCCTCTCCCTCCTCTCCCTCCTCTCCCTCCTCTCTCTCCTCTCCCTCCTCTCTCTCCTCTCCCTCCTCTCCCTCCTCTCCCTCCTCTCCCTCCTCTCTCTCCTCTCTCTCCTCTCTCTCCTCTCTCTCTCTCCTCTCCCTCCTCTCTCTCCTCTCCCTCCTCTCTCTCCTCTCCCTCCTCTCCCTCCTCTCTCTCCTCTCTCTCCTCTCTCTCCTCTCCCTCCTCTCCCTCCTCTCTCTCCTCTCTCTCCTCTCTCTCCTCTCTCTCCTCTCCCTCCTCTCTCTCGTCTCGCTCCTCTCTCTCCTCTCCCTCCTCTCCCTCCTCTCCCTCCTCTCCCTCCTCCCTCACCTCTCCCTCCTCTCCCTCCTCTCCCTCCTCTCCCTCCTCTCCCTCCTCTCTCTCCTCTCCCTCCTCTCCCTCCTCTCCCTCCTCTCCCTCCTCTCCCTCCTCTCCCTCCTCTCCCTCCTCTCCCTCCTCTCCCTCCTATCCCTCCTCTCCCTCCTCTCTCTCCTCTCCCTCCTCTCCCTCCTCTCTCTCCTCTCTCTCCTCTCCCTCCTCTCCCTCCTCTCTCTCCTCTCCCTCCTCTCCCTCCTCTCCCTCCTCTCTCTCCTCTCCCTCCTCTCCCTCCTCTCTCTCCTCTCTCTCCTCTCTCTCCTCTCCCTCCTCTCCCTCCTCTCCCTCCTCTCCCTCCTCTCCCTCCTCTCCCTCCTCTCCCTCCTCTCTCTCCTCTCCCTCCTCTCCCTCCTCTCTCTCCTCTCTCTCCTCTCCCTCCTCTCCCTCCTCTCCCTCCTCTCCCTCCTCTCCCTCCTCTCCCTCCTCTCTCTCCTCTCTCTCCTCTCTCTCCTCTCTCTCGTCTCCCTCCTCTCCCTCCTCTCTCTCCTCTCCCTCCTCTCCCTCCTCTCCCTCCTCTCCCTCCTCTCTCTCCTCTCCCTCCTCTCTCTCCTCTCCCTCCTCTAATCCTTAGGTCGTAACACTAACCATGCAGAGGTGAGAAGAGTAGTTATAAATGTTAGAGTAGAAGAAGAAATACAACGAGGAGAGTGAGAAATGTCTCAAGCGAAGTATACGTCAAAAGTACCGCTTCATGAAACTGTAATATAACTTTAATATTAAACTGCATCTTTGGCTGTGATGACATTATCGACTTTCCCAAACGACTGGTGAAACAAGTTAATTAAATATTCATGAATTATTGTGTAAAGAACCACCCGGAGGTTGCCAGGAAACGGCGTCCACAGACACACGTTCAAACACGTGAAGCTCGCACCAATCAGAACGTGTTAATTAGACTGAGCTCAGGTGTTTCAGTGGGTTCTGCTCAGATTTGACACATAAGTGATAAAAACAAACTTACGAGAAACAGGTGCCGCGGCTGTCGGCTTTTTCTGGAAACTTTCATCAACGTTCCTTCTTTGACAAACATCTGCGAAGACAAAGGACATTCCTCATGGACAGAGAACTGGGTACACCAGAAAAAGACCGGTCCAAAACAAGTGCGACGGCACAGTGGTTAGTGCAGCCAGAAGATTCTGGGTTCTATTCCATCTGTCTGTGTGGAGTTTGCATGTTCTCCTCGTGTCCTCTGGGTGCTCCCTTCCACTAGCAACATATAGATCTGACATACGCCTCCTGGGCGGCACGGTGGCTGAGTGGATAGCACTCTTGCCTCTCAGCAAGAAGGTCCTGGGTTCGAATCCCGGTTGGACCAGGGCCTTTCTGAGTGGAGTTTGCATGTTCTCCCCGTGTCTGCGTAGGTTTCCTCCGGGTACTCCGGTTTCCCCTACCACTAAAAATATGTACAATAGGTCTGGCATGTGCCTCCTGTACTGGCCCCGCTCCCATCTCTGTGTGGAGTGAGAGACAAATGCCCAAAAATAACAATTGTAAACCGCTTTGAGACTCCTATGTGCAGTGAAAAGGCGGTATATAAATAAAGATTACTCCTGCATGGCCCCAACTCTGTCTGTGAAAGGCTGTGTCAATAAAGAGCACTTTTACTGTGGCTGTGTACTGTTGCTAGGATACGGTACCAGATACGGCACCGGATATGGTACCAGATACGGTACCAGATACGGCACCGGATACGGTACCAGATACTGTACCAGATACGGTACCAGAGGCTAAAGCGTAATGTAGAGGCAGGTAGAGTGGGATCGGGGCCAAATCGACCAAATGAATAATAATAAATGTTTTTTCTCAAAGTCTGTTTGGAGCTGTTTCTTACCCGTCCTGGTTTCAGAAGATCCCTTTTGCCTTTTATACTGAACTCGATGTGGACCAGACGCAGGAGGTTTTCCTGGGGAGACACGGCAGAGACTGGGGTCACACGCAGACAGCTGCAGGGTCCTGTCCCGGGCCCCGTCCCGGGCCCCGTCCAGGGCCCCGTCAGAGCATGAAAAAGAGGCCCCGGAAAAGGAGGTGACAGGGAGGTGTTTATGGACAACAGAGAGAGAGGCTGTGTTCTCACTATCTCTGCAGTGCTGTCTGCACAGCCTGAGGAGAACAGAGGGGGAGGGGGAGGGAGGGAGGGGGGAGGAAGGGGGGTTGGGGGCGAGAGAGGGGGAGGGGGGGACAGAAGAAGGGTGTGTGTGTGTGTGTGAGCAGTATCTCCACAGGCTGAGGGGAGTCTGAGGCCCACACTGCTCCCTTTGTGATGAACACCTGGAACCATGACATCCTCTGAGTCTGAGTCTGAGTCTGAGTCTGAGGCCGAGCCCGAGTCCCAGTCCAAGTCCCAGTCCAAGTCTGAAACACTCTTCATCACTGAAACACTCTTCATCACTGAAACACTCTTCATCACTGAAACACTCTTCATCACTGAAACACTCACCCCCTGTTTCAGATTATCGTTGGCTTCGTCGGCCACCTCCGACACAGTCACCAGGACGGCTGCGGCACAGAAACACAAATTAATTCACAAGAAAACTCTCACAGGCTACAGCAACAAGCTGAGGCCCCGTTTCCATGGAGACGATGACGGTAAAAGGTCAGAGTTCATTCTATTCCTTGGACCACAGCTGTAGTTTCACTCTTGTCTCTCTCTGATCTCTCCGGTCTCTCTCCGGTCTCTCTCTGGTCTCTCTCTGGTCTCTCTCTGGTCTCTCTCTGGTCTCTCCGGTCTCTCTCTGGTCTCTCTCTGGTCTCTCTGGTCTCTCTCTGGTCTCTCTGGTCTCTCTCTCTGGTCTCTCTCTGGTCTCTCCGGTCTCTCTCTGGTCTCTCGCTGGTCTCTCTCTGGTCTCTCTGGTCTCTCTCTGGTCTCTCTGGTCTCTCTCTCTGGTCTCTCTCTGGTCTCTCCGGTCTCTCTCTGGTCTCTCGCTGGTCTCTCTCTGGTCTCTCTGGTCTCTCTCTGGTCTCTCTCTGGTCTCTCTCTCTGGTCTCTCTTCGGTCTCTTCTCTGGTCTCTCTCTCTGGTCTCTCTCTGGTCTCTCTGGTCTCTCTCTGGTCTCTCTCTGGTCTCTCTCTGGTCTCTCTCTGGTCTCTCTGGTCTCTCTCTGGTCTCTCTCTGGTCTCTCTTCGGTCTCTCTCTGGTCTCTCTGGTCTCTCTCTGGTCTCTCTCTGGTCTCTCTCTGGTCTCTCTCTGGTCTCTCTCTGGTCTCTCTCTCGGTCTCTCTCTCGGTCTCTCTCTGGTCTCTCTCTCTGGTCTCTCTCTGGTCTCTCTCTGGTCTCTCTCTGGTCTCTCTCTCTGGTCTCTCTCTGGTCTCTCTCTGGTCTCTCTCTCTGGTCTCTCTCTGGTCTCTCTCTGGTCTCTCTCTGGTCTCTCTGGTCTCTCTCTCTGGTCTCTCTCTCTGGTCTCTCTCTGGTCTCTCTGGTCTCTCTCTCTGGTCTCTCTCTGGTCTCTCTGGTCTCTCTCTGGTCTCTCTTTGGTCTCTCTGGTCTCTCTCTATGGTCTCTCTCTGGTCTCTCCGGTCTCTCTCTGGTCTCTCTCTCTGGTCTCTCTCTGGTCTCTCTGGTCTCTCTCTCTGGTCTCTCTCTGGTCTCTCTGGTCTCTCTCTGGTCTCTCTCTCTGGTCTCTCTGGTCTCTCTCTCTGGTCTCTCTCTCTGGTCTCTCTGGTCTCTCTCTCTGGTCTCTCTGGTCTCTCTCTGGTCTCTCCGGTCTCTCTCTGGTCTCTCTCTGGTCTCTCTGGTCTCTCTCTGGTCTCTCTCTGGTCTCTCTCTCTGGTCTCTCTTCGGTCTCTCTCTGGTCTCTCTCTCTGGTCTCTCCGGTCTCTCTCTGGTCTCTCTGGTCTCTCTGGTCTCTCTCTGGTCTCTCTCTGGTCTCTCTCTCTGGTCTCTCTTCGGTCTCTCTCTGGTCTCTCTCTCTGGTCTCTCCGGTCTCTCTCTGGTCTCTCTGGTCTCTCTGGTCTCTCTCTGGTCTCTCTCTGGTCTCTCTCTCTGGTCTCTCTTCGGTCTCTCTCTGGTCTCTCTCTCTGGTCTCTCTGGTCTCTCTCTGGTCTCTCTCTGGTCTCTCTCTGGTCTCTCTCTGGTCTCTCTCTCTGGTCTCTCTCTGGTCTCTCTCTGGTCTCTCTCTGGTCTCTCTGGTCTCTCTCTCTGGTCTCTCTCTCTCTGGTCTCTCTCTGGTCTCTCTGGTCTCTCTCTCTGGTCTCTCTCTGGTCTCTCTGGTCTCTCTCTGGTCTCTCTCTGGTCTCTCTGGTCTCTCTCTATGGTCTCTCTCTGGTCTCTCCGGTCTCTCTCTGGTCTCTCTCTCTGGTCTCTCTCTGGTCTCTCTGGTCTCTCTCTCTGGTCTCTCTCTGGTCTCTCTGGTCTCTCTCTGGTCTCTCTCTGGTCTCTCTGGTCTCTCTCTCTGGTCTCTCTCTGGTCTCTCCGGTCTCTCTCTGGTCTCTCTGGTCTCTCTCTCTGGTCTCTCTCTCTGGTCTCTCTCTCTGGTCTCTCTGGTCTCTCTCTGGTCTCTCCGGTCTCTCTCTGGTCTCTCTCTGGTCTCTCTGGTCTCTCTCTGGTCTCTCTCTGGTCTCTCTCTCTGGTCTCTCTTCGGTCTCTCTCTGGTCTCTCTCTCTGGTCTCTCCGGTCTCTCTCTGGTCTCTCTGGTCTCTCTGGTCTCTCTCTCTGGTCTCTCTCTCTGGTCTCTCTCTGGTCTCTCTGGTCTCTCTCTCTGGTCTCTCTCTGGTCTCTCTCTGGTCTCTCTCTGGTCTCTCTCTGGTCTCTCTGGTCTCTCTCTGGTCTCTCTCTGGTCTCTCTCTCTGGTCTCTCTTCGGTCTCTCTCTGGTCTCTCTCTCTGGTCTCTCCGGTCTCTCTCTGGTCTCTCTGGTCTCTCTGGTCTCTCTGGTCTCTCTCTGGTCTCTCTCTGGTCTCTCTCTCTGGTCTCTCTGGTCTCTGGTCTCTCTCTGGTCTCTCTCTGGTCTCTCTCTGGTCTCTCTCTGGTCTCTCTCTGGTCTCTCTCTGGTCTCTCTCTGGTCTCTCTCTGGTCTCTCTCTCTGGTCTCTCTCTGGTCTCTCTCTGGTCTCTCTCCTGGTCTCTCTCTGGTCTCTCTCTGGTCTCCTCTCTGTCTCTCTCTGTCTCTCTCTGGTCTCTCTCTGGTCTCTCTCTGGTCTCTCTCTGGTCTCTCTCTGGTCTCTCTCTGGTCTCTCTCTGGTCTCTCTCTGGTCTCTCTCTGGTCTCTCTCTGGTCTCTCTCTCTGGTCTCTCTCTGGTCTCTCTCTGGTCTCTCTCTGGTCTCTCTCTCTGGTCTCTCTCTGGTCTCTCTCTCTGGTCTCTCTCTCTGGTCTCCTCTCTGGTCTCTCTCTCTGGTCTCTCTCTGGTCTCTCTCTGGTCTCTCTCTGGTCTCTCTCTGGTCTCTCTCTGGTCTCTCTCTCTGGTCTCTCTCTGGTCTCTCTCTCTGGTCTCTCTCTGGTCTCTCTCTGGTCTCTCTCTCTGGTCTCTCTCTGGTCTCTCTCTGGTCCTCTCTCTGGTCTCTCTCTCTGTCTCTCTCTGGTCTCTCTCTCTGGTCTCTCTCTCTGGTCTCTCTCTGGTCTCTCTCTCTGGTCTCTCTCTGGTCTCTCTCTCTGGTCTCTCTCTGGTCTCTCTCTGGTCTCTCTCTGGTCTCTCTCTGGTCTCTCTCTGGTCTCTCTCTGGTCTCTCTCTGGTCTCTCTCTGGTCTCTCTCTGGTCTCTCTCTGGTCTCTCTCTGGTCTCTCTCTGGTCTCTCTCTCGGTCTCTCTCTCTGGTCTCTCTCTGGTCTCTCTCTGGTCTCTCTCTGGTCTCTCTCTGGTCTCTCTCTCTGGTCTCTCTCTGGTCTCTCTCTGGTCTCTCTCTGGTCTCTCTCTGGTCTCTCTCTGGTCTCTCTCTGGTCTCTCTCTGGTCTCTCTCTCTGGTCTCTCTCTCTGGTCTCTCTCTGGTCTCTCTCTGGTCTCTCTCTGGTCTCTCTCTGGTCTCTCTCTGGTCTCTCTCTGGTCTCTCTCTGGTCTCTCTCTGGTCTCTCTCTGGTCTCTCTCTGGTCTCTCTCTGGTCTCTCTCTGGTCTCTCTCTGGTCTCTCTCTGGTCTCTCTCTGGTCTCTCTCTGGTCTCTCTCTGGTCTCTCTCTGGTCTCTCTCTCTGGTCTCTCTCTGGTCTCTCTCTGGTCTCTCTCTGGTCTCTCTCTGGTCTCTCTCTGGTCTCTCTCTGGTCTCCTCTCTGGTCTCTCTCTCTGGTCTCTCTCTGGTCTCTCTCTGGTCTCTCTCTGGTCTCTCTCTGGTCTCTCTCTGGTCTCTCTCTGGTCTCTCTCTGGTCTCTCTCTGGTCTCTCTCTGGTCTCTCTCTCTGGTCTCTCTCTCTGGTCTCTCTCTGGTCTCTCTCTGGTCTCTCCTCTGGTCTCTCTCTGGTCTCTCTCTGGTCTCTCTCTGGTCTCTCTCTGGTCTCTCTCTGGTCTCTCTCTGGTCTCTCTCTGGTCTCTCTCTGGTCTCTCTCTGGTCTCTCTCTGGTCTCTCTCTGGTCTCTCTCTCTGGTCTCTCTCTGGTCTCTCTCTCTGGTCTCTCTCTGGTCTCTCTCTGGTCTCTCTCTGGTCTCTCTCTGGTCTCTCTCTGGTCTCTCTCTCTGGTCTCTCTCTGGTCTCTCTCTGGTCTCTCTCTGGTCTCTCTCTGGTCTCTCTCTGGTCTCTCTCTGGTCTCTCTCTGGTCTCTCTCTGGTCTCTCTCTGGTCTCTCTCTGGTCTCTCTCTGGTCTCTCTCTGGTCTCTCTCTGGTCTCTCTCTGGTCTCTCTCTCTGGTCTCTCTCTGGTCTCTCTCTGGTCTCTCTCTGGTCTCTCTCTGGTCTCTCTCTGGTCTCTCTCTGGTCTCTCTCTGGTCTCTCTCTCTCTCTGGTCTCTCTCTGGTCTCTCTCTGGTCTCTCTCTGGTCTCTCTCTGGTCTCTCTCTCTCTGGTCTCTCTCTGGTCTCTCTGGTCTCTCTCTGGTCTCTCTCTGGTCTCTCTCTGGTCTCTCTCTCTGGTCTCTCTCTGGTCTCTCTCTGGTCTCTCTCTGGTCTCTCTCTGGTCTCTCTCTGGTCTCTCTCTCTGGTCTCTCTCTGGTCTCTCTCTGGTCTCTCTCTCTGGTCTCTCTCTGGTCTCTCTCTGGTCTCTCTCTGGTCTCTCTCTGGTCTCTCTCTGGTCTCTCTCTGGTCTCTCTCTGGTCTCTCTCTGGTCTCTCTCTGGTCTCTCTCTGGTCTCTCTCTGGTCTCTCTCTGGTCTCTCTCTGGTCTCTCTCTGGTCTCTCTCTGGTCTCTCTCTGGTCTCTCTCTCTGGTCTCTCTCTGGTCTCTCTCTGGTCTCTCTCTCTGGTCTCTCTCTCTGGTCTCTCTCTGGTCTCTCTCTCTGGTCTCTCTCTGGTCTCTCTCTCTGGTCTCTCTCTGGTCTCTCTCTGGTCTCTCTCTGGTCTCTCTCTCTGGTCTCTCTCTCTGGTCTCTCTCTGGTCTCTCTCTGGTCTCTCTCTGGTCTCTCTCTGGTCTCTCTCTGGTCTCTCTCTGGTCTCTCTCTGGTCTCTCTCTCTGGTCTCTCTCTGGTCTCTCTCTGGTCTCTCTCTGGTCTCTCTCTGGTCTCTCTCTGGTCTCTCTCTGGTCTCTCTCTCTGGTCTCTCTCTGGTCTCTCTCTGGTCTCTCTCTGGTCTCTCTCTGGTCTCTCTCTCTGGTCTCTCTCTGGTCTCTCTCTGGTCTCTCTCTGGTCTCTCTCTCTGGTCTCTCTCTGGTCTCTCTCTGGTCTCTCTCTGGTCTCTCTCTGGTCTCTCTCTCTGGTCTCTCTCTGGTCTCTCTCTGGTCTCTCTCTGGTCTCTCTCTCTGGTCTCTCTCTGGTCTCTCTCTGGTCTCTCTCTGGTCTCTCTCTGGTCTCTCTCTGGTCTCTCTCTGGTCTCTCTCTCTGGTCTCTCTCTGGTCTCTCTCTGGTCTCTCTCTGGTCTCTCTCTGGTCTCTCTCTGGTCTCTCTCTGGTCTCTCTCTCTCTGGTCTCTCTCTGGTCTCTCTCTGGTCTCTCTCTGGTCTCTCTCTGGTCTCTCTCTGGTCTCTCTCTGGTCTCTCTCTGGTCTCTCTCTGGTCTCTCTCTGGTCTCTCTCTGGTCTCTCTCTGGTCTCTCTCTGGTCTCTCTCTGGTCTCTCTCTGGTCTCTCTCTGGTCTCTCTCTGGTCTCTCTCTGGTCTCTCTCTGGTCTCTCTCTGGTCTCTCTCTGGTCTCTCTCTGGTCTCTCTCTGGTCTCTCTCTGGTCTCTCTCTGGTCTCTCTCTGGTCTCTCTCTGGTCTCTCTCTGGTCTCTCTCTGGTCTCTCTCTGGTCTCTCTCTGGTCTCTCTCTGGTCTCTCTCTGGTCTCTCTCTGGTCTCTCTCTGGTCTCTCTCTGGTCTCTCTCTCTGGTCTCTCTCTGGTCTCTCTCTGGTCTCTCTCTGGTCTCTCTCTCTGGTCTCTCTCTGGTCTCTCTCTGGTCTCTCTCTGGTCTCTCTCTGGTCTCTCTCTGGTCTCTCTCTGGTCTCTCTCTGGTCTCTCTCTGGTCTCTCTCTGGTCTCTCTCTCTGGTCTCTCTCTGGTCTCTCTCTGGTCTCTCTCTGGTCTCTCTCTGGTCTCTCTGCTGGTCTCTCTCTCTGGTCTCTCTCTGGTCTCTCTCTGGTCTCTCTCTCTGGTCTCTCTCTGGTCTCTCTCTGGTCTCTCTCTGGTCTCTCTCTCTGGTCTCTCTCTGGTCTCTCTCTCTGGTCTCTCTCTGGTCTCTCTCTGGTCTCTCTCTCTGGTCTCTCTCTCTGGTCTCTCTCTCTGGTCTCTCTCTGGTCTCTCTCTCTGGTCTCTCTCTGGTCTCTCTCTGGTCTCTCTCTGGTCTCTCTCTGGTCTCTCTCTGGTCTCTCTCTGGTCTCTCTCTGGTCTCTCTCTGGTCTCTCTCTGGTCTCTCTCTCTGGTCTCTCTCTGGTCTCTCTCTGGTCTCTCTCTGGTCTCTCTCTGGTCTCTCTCTCTGGTCTCTCTCTGGTCTCTCTCTGGTCTCTCTCTGGTCTCTCTCTGGTCTCTCTCTGGTCTCTCTCTGGTCTCTCTCTCTGGTCTCTCTCTGGTCTCTCTCTGGTCTCTCTCTGGTCTCTCTCTGGTCTCTCTCTGGTCTCTCTCTGGTCCTCTCTCTCTGGTCTCTCTCTGGTCTCTCTCTGGTCTCTCTCTCTGGTCTCTCTCTGGTCTCTCTCTGGTCTCTCTCTGGTCTCTCTCTGGTCTCTCTCTCCCAACACCCACCCCAAACCCCCACCCCCACTTCAACACCCACACCCCAAAACCCTCACCCACCCCCCCAACACCCACACACAACCAACCACCCCCCACCCCCCCCACCACCAATAACCCCCACACCAAACAAAACAACACACCCCAACAACCCCACCCCCAAACCTCCCTATACCCCCCAACCCCCCACAACAACCACCAACAACCACCCACACCCACCACCCCCTCATACCCACACCACCCCAACACCCCCCCCACACACCAACCCACCAAACACCCCAACACACCCCACCCCCACACAACCCCCCCCCCCACCACCTAAAAACACAACACCCCACCACCACCACACCCCCCACCAACCCACAAAACCCCCAACCCCACAAAACACCCCACAACCCCCACACACCACCCCCCCACCCCACCCAACCCAAAACACCAAAAACCCACAAAACCCCCACACACCCCACAACAATCAACAAAAAAAAACACCACAACACCCCCCACCCCCCCACCCCCCCCCAACCAAAACACCCCCCAAACACCCCAACAACACCACCAACAACAAACACACCCCCCACACACCCCCCCCCCCCCCCACCCCACCACACCCACAACCCCAAACCCCCCACCACTCCAACTCAAACCCAACCCCCCCACCCAACCCCCCCCCCCCACCCCCACACCCAACCCCCCCCACACCACAAACAAACACACCCCACCCACAACACCAACAAACACAAACCACCCACAACCCACCCCCCCTACCCAAACACCCCCCACCCCCCAACAAAACAACCCCACACAACCCCCACCCCCACCAACCTCCAACACCCACCCCAACCCAAACCACAACCACCCCACACCACACAAAACACACCTCCACACCCACCCCAACAAACCCCCACCCCCCCCACCCAAAACCCCCCCCCCCCACACCCAACCACAAACACACCCAACCCACCACCCAACAAAAAAAACCCCCCCTCAAACCAAACCCCAAAACAAACCACAAACCCCCCCCACCCCCCCACACACCAACCACACCCCACCAAACAAACCACCCACTACACAAAAACAACACCAACCCCCCCACCCCAAAAACCATCAAACCCACAAAACCTAACCCACAAACAACCACAAACCCCAAACCCAAAACCCCCCAACCCAAACCACAACAACCACCCACCTTAACACATCAAACCCCAAACTCCCCCCTCCCACAAACAAACCCCCCCCCCCCCACCCACCCAACCAAACCCATTCAAATACAAAACAATACACTAAATACCACCCCCCCCAAACCCCAACCCCCACACAAACATTCAACCCCACCTCCATTCATACCCCATTCCCCCCTTACCCCCCCCCAATTACCTATATATACAAAATATATCCATCAATATATATATAACCCATATATACTCCAATCAATAATCAAAAAAAACATAAATATATAACTATCAAAAAAACCACACCACCCCCCCCCCCCCCCCCACACCCCCCCCCCCCCACACACCCCCCCCCCCCCCCAACCCACAAACACCCACAAACCCAATACCAACCCCCCCCCCCCCCCTACCCAACCCCATAACACCCCCCAAAACAAACCAAAAACCCCCCATAATAACCACACCCATCCAACAATTCCCCCCCCCACCCACCTACCCCCCACCACCAACCACCCTACCCCCCCACACACCACCTCCCCCACCCCCCAAACCCCACCCATCCCTACCCCCCAACACCCCCCCACCAACCCCCACCCACCCCCACCACCCACACCAACCCACCCCCACCCCCCCCACCAAAAACCAACCACCCCACAAAACACAACACCAACAATAACCCAACACCACACCACAAAACAACACCCACAAACACAACCCCAACCACCCAATCTCCCACCCCCAAAACACACACCACCCAAACACCCTCACAACTAATATACCAACACCTATCCCACACCACACCTCACACACACACACACACTATCACACCTCTCTTCCCCCCATCAACACAACCCCCAATCACACTCCCCACTACACTCACCACACATCTCCCTACACTCCTCACACTCACACTATCACCTCACACACCACACTCATCCCTCTTCTCCACTCTCACTACCCCCCTCTCACTCCACACTCACACCCATCACTATCTCACCTCACCTCTCCCCCTCATCTTTTCTACCCCTCTCACACTTTCTCTCTCCCTCTCACACCAAATCTCTTCCACTCTCACACCCCCATCCACTCCATCTCACCCTCTCACACCCCCACTAACACTCCCTCTCTCTCCTCTCTCACTCACTCTACTCATCCCACACTCTCCACACATCTCACTCACTCACACCCCTCTCACTCCTCTATCTCTCCCTCTCTCTCTCCCCTCTCTTCTCCCCACTCTCTTCCTCTCTCAACCCCAATACCAAAACCCCCCACAAAAACCATATACCCCCCATCCCCACATCCCAACCCTCCCCACACCACCCCCCACCAACCACAAAAAAACCCCACACCAACCAACCAACCTACAACACACACCCACCCACCACTACCCCCCAACCACCCAACCACACCAAACAACCCCCCCCCACACCAACCCAACCCACCCACCCCCCACCCCCCCCCCACACTCAACCCCCACCACCCCCACCTCAACACCCACCACCACCACCCCCCACCCCAAACCCACCCCCCCCCCCCCCCCCAACAACCACAACACCACAAACACCCCCAACAACAACAACACCCCAACCAAACTAACACCTAACCAACCCACACCATACAACCACCATCATCATCAAACACACCCCCTACAATAATTCAACCTCCCCCCTACAAATAACTCCCCCTTCCCAACAACACCCCCAACAACAAAAACCTCACAAATCCTCATCATACACACCCAACCTCATAAACACCATCCACAACACCACCAATCCACAACAAACCCAAAACAACTCCACCCAAACAACACCACCACACAACCAAACACCACCAACAACACAACCAACCCCAACCACAAAACCAACCCAACCCCACTAAAACAAACCCCTACCACAACAAAAACCAACAACAACCTCCACCCAAACAACAACCCAACCACACCACCAACACAACAAAACACCCCCCCCACCCCCAACAACCAACAACCAACCACCACACCCCCCCCCCCCACCCCCCCACCCACACCACCCACCCCACCCAACCCACCCCAACCACAAAAACCCCCCCAAACCCAATACCCCCCACCACCCCCCCAACCCCCCCACCCCCCCCACCAACCCCCAACCACAACCCCACCCCACAACCCCCACAAAAACAAACCACACCCACCAAACACAACACCACACCCCAAACACAAAAACAACCACCACCAACCCCCACCCACCCCCCCCCACCCCACCCCCCCCACCAACCCCACTACCCAAACCCAAACCCCAACACCCACAAAACCAACCACCCCCCCAAAACAACCCCCCACACCCACCAACCCCCCCACCCAAACACCCCCCCCACAAACCCACCCCCCCCACCAAACCCACCCCCCACAACACAAAAAAACCCCAAACCCAAAACCACCAACACACCCCACACAAAAAACCCCACCCACCAAAAACAAAAACCCACACCCCCACCCCCAAACAAACACCAACCCCCCCCCCCCCCCCCCACCCCCCCCCCCACCCATCAAACACCACCCCCACCCCCACCCCCACACCCCCCACCCCAAACACACCCCCCACCCCCCCCCAACCCCCCCACCAACACACACACAACCCCCAACACCCACCCCCCCACCCCCCCCCCCCCCACCCCCCACCAACCCCCCCCCACACCCCCCTCCCACACACACACACACCCCCCCAACAAACCACCCCCCCCCCCCCCACCCCCCCCCCCCCCCCCCCCCCCAAACAAACAAAAAACAACACAAACCACCCCCCACACCCCCCCACCCCACCCCCCCCACCACCCCACCCACAAAAACCACCCAACCACCCCCACACCCAACCCCCACCCCCCACCCCCCCCCCCCCCCCCCACCACCCCCCCCACAAACCCCCACACACAACCCACCCCAAACAACCCCCACCCCCCCCCCCCCCCCCCCCCCCCCACCCACAAAAACACCCCCCCACCAACCCCCCACACACCCCCCCACCCACACCCACACAACCCCCACCACCCACCACCCCCCCACCACCACCTCCCCCACCACACAACCCCCCCACCCCCCACCACCCCACCACCCAAACACCACCCCCCCAACCAACACCCACACCCCTCAACCCCTACCAACACACCCACCAAAACACCACCCCCCACAACCCCAACCCCCCCCACCCCCCACCCCCCCCCCCAAACCACACCACCCCCAACCCCAACAAACAACCCAACCCCCCCCACAAACCCCCCCCCCCCCCCCCCAACCACCACCCACACCACACAACACCCCAAACCACCCACACCCCAAACAACAAATCAACAAACCCAAACACCACACACACCCCCCCCCCACCCCACCCAACAACCCCCACCCAACCCAACCCCCACCCACACCCCCCCCACCCCAACACACCCAACAACCACAACCCCCCCCCCCACCCCCCCCAACCCCCCACACCCAACCCCCCCACCCCCCCCCAAACCACAACACACCACCACCACCAACACCCCCCCACACCACCCCCACACCCCACACACCCCAAACCCAACACCCCACCACCCCCCCACACCACCCACCAAAAAAAAACACAACCACCCACAAAACCACCCCCCCCCCCCCCCCCCAACACAAACCCACACCACCCCCCACCAAACCCCCCCCCACCCCCCCCCCACACACCACCACCACACACACCCCCCCCCCCACCCCCACCCCCCCCCCAAACACACACCCCCCACCCCAACCCACACCCCACCCACCCCCCCACAACCCCCCCCCCCCCCAAACCACCACCCACACACACCAAACCACCCCCCCCACCACCCACACCCCCCACACAACAAAAACCACCCCAACCCCCACACACCACCCCCAAACCCAACAACAACCACCACCCACCCCCCACACCCCCCCCCCACCAACCCCCACCCACCCACCAACACCCCCCCCACAACCACCAACACCAACCACCACCCCCCCCCCCCCCACCCCAACCCCACACCCACCACCCAACACCCCACCCCCACCCCCACCCCCCCCCCCAAACCACACCCCACACCCCACACTATCACCCAAAACCCAAACCCACCACCATCCCTAAACCCCCATCCAACACAACCCTACACAACTAACAAAAACCCAACCCAACCCAACCACAACCCACCCCCACCCCCCCCCCACCCACCAAACACACCCACACCACACCCCAACAAACCCCCCCCAACCCCCAACCCCCCCCCCCCCACCCAACCAAAACACACCCAACCCCCCAACCCCCAACCCCCCCACCCCCACACCCCCCCCACAACAACACCCCCCCAACACCCACCCCCAAACACCCCCCCCACCCCCCCCAACCCCCCAACCCCCCACCCCCACCACAACACACCACACCACCCACCCAAAACCCCCCCACACCCCCACCCCCCCCACCCCCACCCCCCACCCCCCCCCCCCCCCACCCCACACCCCACCACCACCCCCACCCCCCCCCCCCCCCCCCACCCCACCACAACCCAACAACCCACCCAACCCCCCCAAAAACCCACCCCCCCACCAAACCACCCCCCCCCCCCCCCCCCCACCCCAAACAAACACCCCAAACCAAACACACCACACACACCCCAACACCCAAACCCCACCCCCAACAAAAACAAACCCCCCCCCCCCCCCCCACCCAACACAAAACCACACCCCACACACACACCCAAAAACCCAACCCACACAAACCCAAACCCCCACCCCCCACACCCACCCACCACACCCCCACCACAACCACCCCCCACCCACAACCCCCCCCCCAACCCCCCCACCCCCCCCACCACCACCCCCCCCCCCCCCACCAACCCCAACCCCACCCCCCAACCCCCCCACCCCCAAACACCCCCCCCCCCCCCCCCCCACACCACCAACCACCCCCCCCAAACACCACCCAAACCCCCCCCCAAACCCCCCCCACCAAACCCCCCCCCCCCAAAACAACCCCCCACCCCCACACCCCACCACACCCACCAAACCCCCCCCCCACACACCCCCACCCAACCCCCCCACAACCACCCCACCCACCCCCACAACCAAACAACCCAAAACCCCCCCCCAACCCACACAACCACCCCACCCCCACCCACCAACCCCCCCCCCCAAAAAAAAACCCCAAAAAACAACCCAACCACCAACCACACCCCCCCACACACACCCCAACCCCCCCCCACACCCCCCCCCCCACCCAACCCACACCCCCCACACACACCCCCACCCCCACACCCCCACCACCCCCCCACCCCCCACCCCAACACCCCCCAAAACACCCCCACCCCCCCACCCCCACCCCACCACCCCCCCCCACCACCCCCCCCCCCCCCCCCCACCCCCCACCCCCCCCCACCACCAAACCCACCCAACAAACCACCAACCCCACCCACCAAACCCACCACCAACCCCACACCAAACCCCACACCAACCACCCAAAACCACCACCAACCCCAACCCACCCAAACCCCACCACCAAACACCACCCACCAAACCCCACCACCAAACCCACACAACCCCACACAACACCTCCACCAAACCCAACACCAAACCCCCACACCAAACCCACCCACAACCCCACCCACCAAACCACCCCACCAAACCCCCACCAACACCCCACCACCAAACCCCACCACACAAACAACCAACCCAAACACCCACCCCCCCCACCCCACAACAACCCACACACCACCACACCCCCCCCCACCCACCCCACCCACCACACCCACCCACAACCCCCCCCCCCCCACCAAACACACACACCCACCCCACCACAAACAACCACCCCAAAAACACCCCCACAACCCCAACAACCCAACCACACACACCCAACCCCACAACCACCCACAACACAACCAACAAACAAAACCCAAAAACAACCCAAACCCACACACACCACACACACCCCCAACCCCCCCCAACCCCACAACAACCCAACCCCCAAACCCACCACCCCCCCAACCCCCAACCCACACCAACCCACCAACCCCCACAAACCCCAAACCCCACCCCAACCCCCACCCACAAACCCCCCCCCAACCCCCCAACCCCCCAACCCCCACACCCAACACCCAACCCCCCCCCCAACCCCCCAACCCCCAACCCCCAACCCCCAACCCCCCAACCCCCAACCCCCCAACCCCCCAAACCCACCCCCCTACCCCCAAACACCCCAACCCCCCCCCAAACCCCAACCCCCCCCCAAACCCCCCAACCCCCCCCCAACCCACACACCCCCAACCCCCAAACCCCATCCCACCCCCCCCCCCCACACCCCCCCCCCACACACCCCTCACACAAAACCCCCCCAACCACCCCTACCCACCAAACACAACCCCCCCCCCCCCCCCACCCCCCAACACCAACACAACACAACATACCCCTTCATCCAAACCAACAAAAAATCCAACCAACCCCAAACTCTCCCATCACCCCCCACAATACCCAATAACCAAAAACACAACCCCCAACAACCACCCAAACCACCCCCCACCCACCACAAACCAACAAACCAATATAACAAACACCTACACACACAAACAACCACCCACACCACCCCCCCCCCCAACCACACACAACCAAACAAACCCCCCCACACCCACCCACAAAACAAACCCACCCCACCACCCCCCACCCCAAAAAAACATACCAACATAACAACACAAACAAAAATACCCCAAACACACCCCCAACAACACCCCCCCCCACCCCCCCCACCCCACCACCCCCCCACCCCCCCCACCCCACCCCCCACCCCCACCCCACAAACCACACCAAAACACACCCAAACAACCCACCCCCCACCCACCCAAAACCCCACCCACCCCCCCCCACCCCCAACCCCCCCCCCACAACCATCCAAAACAACCACACCACCCACACCCCACACACCCCCCCACACCACCACACACCCACCCCCCCAACCCCCACAACCCCAACCCAAACACATACCCACAACAACAACAACACACAACACCACACCCCCCCCCAAACCCCCCCCCACCACCACCCAAACCCCAACACCCAACCCACCACACCCCAACCCCACCAAACCCAAACACACCCCACCCCCCCCCACCCCACCACAAACCCAACCACACAACACCACCCCCCCAAACCCAACCCTCCATAACCCCAACCCCCACCAAATATAACACAAACCACCCAACCACCAAACCAAAACCACCCCACCCCCAAAACACACACACAACCCACCCTCCCACACCACCCCCCCCCCCCCCAAACCCCAAAAACCCCCCCCCCCCCCCCCAACCCCCCCCCCCACCCCCCCCACCCCCCCACCCCAACACAACCCCCCCACCAATACACCCCACCCAACCCCCCCCCCAAACCACAACACCCACAATCAATTCCACCACACCAACCTAAAACCAACCCCCACACCCACACAAACCACAAACCACCACACACCCCCCCCCCACCACCCCACCACCCCAACACCAACACCACCCCCACCTCCAAACAACAACACACACCAACCACCACCCCCACAAACCAAACCAAACACCACCAAAACATTAACAAAATAAAAACCCCACCACCCACACCCCCCACCCCCCACCACACACCCCCCCCCCCCCCCCCCACCAACCCCAACCACACCAACCCCAACAACACCCCCACCCCCCACCCCCCCCAACACCCCCACCAACCCACCCCCCCCCCCCCCCCCCCCAATCACCCCCACACCCACCCCCCCCACCAAACCCCACCACACCCACACCCAACCCACCCCAACCAACCAAACCCCTTAACCCCCACAAACCCCCCACCCCCCCCCCACCAACCCACCCCCCCAACACCCCCCACACCCCCACACATACACACCACAACCAAATCCAACAAAACCAACCCCACAAATCCACCCCCCATAACCACAAACACCCACCCCCCCCCACCACAAACAAACCCAACACTCCCCCCCAACACACAACAAACCAACCAAACCCCACACCACCCCCAAACCAACCCACCCCCCCAAAAAAAAAAATATCTTACCAACCACCCCACCCCCCACCCCCCCCCACACAACAATAACCCCCCCACCACCCCCAAAACCACTAACCACTCTAAATCTTTCCCCTACATTCTAAATACACTCAAATAACCCCCCCCACCACCAACCACAACCATACATAACCACCATTAACACCACCCACCCCAAACCCCCACCCCCCCCCCCCACCAAATAAAATAATCTCTCTCACCCCCCAATCAACTCATCCCCAACCTACATATTATTCTACAACAACAACCCCACCCCCCACACCCCACAAAACCCCCCCCCCCCCCCCCAAACACCCAACCACACACCCAAACCCAAACACCCCCCCCCCAAACACCAAACAACAACCACACCACACCCCCACCCCCCTTCCTATATACCAAAAAACTCCACTAAAAAACTCCCCAAAAAAAACATCTACCCACACCCCCTTCCCCCTACTAATTCCCCAAACCCCTAAACACCTAACAAATACTAACACTCCCATCAACCCCCACAAAACAACCCCCAACAACCCAAACCCCCCCCCACCACCTAAACACAAACCCACCCCCAAAACACCACCCCAATACCCAATCCCACACAACACAAACCACCCACCCCCCCAACCACCAACCAAAATACACCCCCCCCCACAACCACCAACCCCCCACAACCCACCATACACACAACCAAAAAACCCCCAACAACCCCACTCACCACCCACAAACCCACAAACCCCACACCCAAAACCCCACCTCAACCCTCATAACACCACCCAACCCAACCCAACATACAAACTACACAAACAAACCCAACCATCTCCCCCCACCCCCCACACACCAAAAATCCACCCCAAAACCCACCCCCACAACACCCACCCAATAAACCCAACACACCTCACACCCACCCCCCCCCACCACCCCACCCCCCCCCAACACCCCCACAACCCACACCACACAAACCCCACCCACTCCCCCACCCTACACACCCCCCCCCCCCACCACCCACCCCCCCCCCAACCACCACCCCACCCCCCCACAAAATAATCAATCTATTCCCCCACCCCCCACCCCTATAATATACCATACTCAAACCACCCTCACCCCCCCAACCCACTCACCCCCCTCACCCCCAAAACAAACAAACCAACCACACCAACACCCCACATCAAAAAACAACACCCATCCAAAACCAAACAATAATATTCCCCATTCTACTCTACTCTCACCCCAACCCTAATACCCCCCCTACCCCCCACACATTCACCCCCCCCAACCCCCCACCCACCTCAACCCCCATAACAATTCCCCCCCCCACTATAAAAACACCCACACCCATCATAAACCCCTTCCCCAAAATCACAACCCAAACACAACACCAAACCCCAACCCAACACCCCACACCTAAACACTCCCACCAAACACCCACTAATACCAAAAAACACCTCCAACCCCCACCCCCCCACCAACCAACAAACCCACCCACAAACCCCCAAAAAATACCCAAAAACCCCCCACCCCCAAACCCACCACACCACCCAACCAAACAAAAAAAAAAACCCCCCAAACCACCCCCCCCCCCATCCCCAACCAACACCCCCCCCCCCCACCCACCCCCAACCCAACCCCCTAAAAAAACTTAACACCAACCAACATCCAACCCCAACCCAACTCCCTACCCCCCCACCACCACCCAACCCTAACCCCCAACACCTAATCCCCAATCCCCCCCAAACCCCCCCCCCCCACACAACAAACACCAAATAACCAAAAAACAACTCAAACCTAATTCTAAAATCCAACCACAAAAAAAAACACACCAATCAAACAACCCACACACAAAAAATCCCCTCTCCCCCCCCCCCCCACACCCCCCCCCCCACACTCCCCCCACCCACAACCCACCCACAAAAACCCCCCCCACCCCCCCACACCCCCCACACACACCCCCCCAACCAACCAACCCCCCCAAAAACCCCCCACCACCACCAACCCCCCACACAACACCCCACCCACCCCAAACACCTTCCCCACCCCACCCCACAACCCCACCCACCCCCCAACCACCCCCACACACCCAACACCACCCAAAACACCCAAACACCCCACCCCCCCACCCCCACCCATCCCCACCACCACCAACATACACCCAACCCAATACCAATACCCAAACCAAAACCCACTTTATTCCCCATTACACACAACCCCCAAACACCCCATAACACCCCCACCCCCCCCAAAAACAAACCCCCCCCCCCCCCACCCACCACACCAACCACATAAATATACATCTCCCACACTTACCTTCACACCCTCATACTCATCACCTCACATACCACACACACCCCACACACACACAACACACCAACACAACCACTCACACACCACACCACTCACACAACACCCCCCCACACAACCCACACTCTCACACACACCCACACACAACCACACTAAACCACTCACTCTCCACAACAACACACACACACCCCACACTCACCCCACACACACCCCACACACACACAACACACCTCACACACCCAACACACCCCACAACAACCCACACACACACCACCACCCACACCACACACACACCACACACACCACACACTCACCCCCACACTCACCAAACAACACTCCAACACACACCCCCCCACACATCCCATCACAACCAACACACCCACAAACCTCTCAAAACCCCTCACTCTCATCCCCTCCTCTATTCCCATCTCACATCCACATCAACAAACAAAAACACCCAACCACATCCCCCAAACCACCCAACCCCCACCCCACTCATCTATACCAATATCAAAAAAACAAACAACTATACCCAACTCCAACATACCTATTAATCCTCCTCTTACCCCCCTCTCAATCACACCCTTCCCCATACCCCCTCATACTCCTTCCCCTCCCATCACCCCCCCTCCCAAACAAAACAAACTATAACCCCCCCACCCTCCTCCTATAACCTCAAACCCAAAAAAACAACCCCATCCACACCCACCACCCCTCCCCCCCCTTATCCAATCCCACACCCCCCCCCCCTTCACCCCTTCAACTTCCCCTCCATCTTCATTACTCCCTACAACTTTCATCCCATCCCCCAACCACATCATCTCCATTACAACAAAACCTACCCTTCCAACTACAATCACATCAACATACCCCTTACCTCCCCATCCCATCATCATACTCCCCCCCTAAATTACTATCCCCATCATTTAAAACACCCCAATCAACAATAACCACCCCCCATCATCATATCACTCCATCAACATATAACTCCCCAACCCATAAAAACCAACACAACCACAAAACCACCAACAACACACCACACCCCATACATCTACACCTCCCCATACCAAACAAACACCAACCCTCTAAAAATAACCCCCTTCCATCATCAACACACCCCAACAACTAAACACCCCTACATAAAACACACCAACAACTATAAACCCCAACCAATCCAATACACCATCAACAACAAAACCACCCCACAACCACACCCCACAACAAAAACACCACCCAACCCACCCCCCCCCCCCACAAAACCCCAAAAACAACCACAACCACCCAAATACCCACCCCCCCACCACCCCCAACACACCCCCCACCAAACCCCCCCCTCCACCCAACCCCCACACCCACCCCCCCAACAAACACCACAACCCCACAACCACCCAAACACAACCCTAAAAAAAAAACCACCCCAACACAAACACACACACCCAACATCCCACCCAAACCCATAAAAACAACCCACCAACACCCCCACCAACCCCCCCCCACACCACCCACCCCCACCAACCCCAACAACAAAACCCCCCCCACACCCACACCCCCACACACCCCACACACACCCAACCTCCCACCCCACAACAACACACACCACCCACCCCCACCAACATAACACAACCAACCATACAAACCACCACCCAACCCCACAAAAAACCCCCCCCCAAACATACAAACCCCAACCAAACCACCACAACCCCAACACCAACCCCCACACCCACAACAACACCAAACAACCCACACACCCCCCCCAACCACACCCCAACCCCCCCCCCCCCCCACACCCCCCCCCCACCCCAAAACACCCAACCCCCCCCCAACCCCCCACCCCCACAACCCCCCACCCCAACACACAACCCCCACCCCCCCACCCCCCCCACAAACCACCAACCACCCCCCAAAAACCCCACCCCCCCCCCCCCCCCCCCCCCCCCCCCCCCCCCCACAACACATACCCCCCCCCCCACCTCCCCCAAAAACACACACACCCACCCCCCCAACACAACCCCCCCCCCCCCACCCCCCCCCCCCCCCCCCCCCCCCCCCCACCAAACAAAAAACAACACCACACACCACCCAACACACCCACACCCCCAACCCCCACCCACCAACCCCAACCCAACCACCCCCACCCCCCCAACCCCCCCCCCACCCCCCCCCCCCCCCCCCCCACACCCCCCCCACCCAAAACCCCCCCACACCACAACCACCCCCACCAACCCCCCCCCCCCCCCCCCCCCCCCCCCCCCCACCCAAAAAACACCCCCCACCAACCCCCACACACACACCCCCCACCACCACCCACAAACCCACCACCCCCACCACCCCCCCACCACCACACCCCCCCACCCACCACAAACCCCCCACCACCCCCCCCACCACCCACCACCCAAACAACCCCCAACACAACCCACCACCCAACCCCAACAACAACCCCACCACAACACCACCCCCCAAACCCCAACCCCCCCCACCCCACCCCCCCCAAACCACACACCCCCCCCACCCAAACCAACACCCCACCCACCCCCCCCCACAAACCCCCCCCCCCCCCCCCCAAACCACCACCCAACCCACACCACAACACCCCCCAACCACCCACCCCCCCCACACAACAAAAACCAACACACCAAACACACACACAACCCCCCCCCCACCCCACCACAACCCACCACCCCAACCCCCCACCAACCCCCCCACCCAACACCACCCCAAAAACCACAACCCCCCCCCACCCCCCAACCCCCCCACACCCACCCCCCCCAACCCCCCCCAACACCCCCACCACAACACCACCCACCACCCCAACACCCCCACACCCACCCAACACCCCCACACACCACCCAAACACCCCACCCACCCCCACCCACACCACCCACCCAACAAACCAAAAACCCAACCACCCAACACCACCCCCCACCCACCCCACAACCACACCCACACACCCCCACCAAAACACACCCCCACCCCCCCCCCCCCCCACCACCACAACCACACACACCACCCCCCCACACCCACCCCCCCCCCCACACCACACCACCCCCCCCACCCCCCACAAACCCCACCACCCCCCCCCCCACAAAACCCCCCCCCCCCCCCCACACCAACCACCACACCACCACCAAACACCCCCAACACCCAACACCCCACACAAAAAACAACACCACCCAACCCCCACAAAACCCCCCAACCCCCAACACACAACCACCACCCACCCCACACCCCCCCCCCACCAACCCCCACCCACCCACCCAAACACCCCCCCACAAACACCAACACAAACACCACCCCCCCCCCCCCCCCCCAACCCCACCCCACCCACCCCAACACCCCCACCCCACCCACCCACCCCCCCCCCCCCCCAAACCACCCCCACCCAAACCCCCCCACACACCCCCCCAAACACCAAAACCACCACCCCCACCCCACCAAAACACACACCACCACAAACAAAAAACAAATACCACCCACACAACCACACCCCCACCCCCCCACCCACACACCCACACCACCCCCCACCCAAACCCCCCCCCACCCCCCCCAACCCCCCACCCCCCACCACAAAAAAAACCACAACACACCCCCACCCCAACCCCCACCACCCCCCCACCCAAACCCCCCCACACAACACCCAACACCCACCCCAACACCCCCCCCCCCCCCCAACCCCCAACCCCCAACCCCCCACCCCCACCCCCCCCAACCACAACCCACACCACCCCCCCAAAAACCCCCCCAACCCCCCACCCCCCCCCACCCCCCACCCCCCACCCCCCCCCCCCCCCCCCACCACACCCCCACCACCACCCCACCCCCCCCCCCCCCCCCCCCCCCACAACCCACCAACCACCCCAAAACCAACCCAAAAAACCCCCACCAACCACCCCCCCCCACCCACCCCCAAACAACACCACACAACACCACCAAACCACACCACCCCAACCCCCAAAACCACCCCAACCCAACACCAACCCCCACCCACCCCACCCCCAAACACAAACCCACCACACCCAACCACACCCAAACCCAACCACACACACCCCCAAACCCCCCACCCCACACCCACCACCCACCACCCCACCACAACCACCCCAACCCACAACCCCCCCACCCCCCCACCCCCCCCCACCACCCCACCCCCCCCCCCCCCCCCCACCAACCCCCCAACCCCACCCCCCCCCAACCCCCACCCCCAAAACAACCCCCCCCCCCCCCCCACCCACCCCCCCCACCCCACCCACCCCCCCCAACAAACACCACCCCAACCCCCCCAAACCCCCCCCCACCCCAACACCCCCCCCAAAACCACAACCCCCACCCCCACACCCCCCAACCCACACCACCCCAACACCCCCCCCCCACAACCCCCCCCACCAACCCCCCCAACCAACCACCCACCCCACCCCACAACCAACACCCAAACAACCCCCCCAACCCACAAAACCCACCACCCCCACCCCACCCAACCCCCCCCCAAAACCCCCAAAAAAAACCCCCACACCACAACACAACCCCCACACAACAACCCCCCCCCACACCCCCCCCCACCCCCCACCCCACCACCCCCCCCCACACACACCCCTACCCCCCACACCCCCACACCCCCCCCACCCCCCACCCCAACACCCCCAAAACACCCCACCCCCCCACCCCCACCCCACCACCCCCCACCACCCCCCCCCCCCCCCCCACCCCCCACCCCCCCCCCACACCAAACCCCACCCACCACACACCACCAAACCCCCCACCACAAACCCCACCACCAAACCCACCACAAACCCACCACAAACCCACCCACCAAACCCCACAACAACCCCCACCCACCAAACCACCACCAAACCCACCACCAAACCCCCACCACCAAACCCCACCACCAACCCACCACCAACCCCCACCACCAAACCCCACCACCAAACCCCACACCAAACCCACCACCAACCCCCCACCACAAACACCACCCACCAAACCCCACACCAAAACCCACCACCCCCCCCCCCCCCCCCCCCCCCCCCCCCCCCCCCCCCCCCCCCCCCCCCCCCCCCCCCCCCCCCCCCCCCCCCCCCCCAAAACCCCACACACAACACACCAACCCAACACCCACCCCCCCCACCCAACAACAACCACACCCCCCCAACCCCACACCCCCCCCCCCCCAACCCACCCAACACCACACACCCCACAACCCCCCCCCCCCCCACCAACCCACACCCACACCCAAAACACAACACCCAAAACAAACCCCCACAACCCAACAACCCACACACAACCAACCCAAAAAACCACACAACCCCCCACACACCAACCACAAAAATCCACCACACACAACCCCCAAACCCAACACACACCACAACACACCCAACCCCCCCCCCAAACCCCAACCCCCCAAACCCCCAACCCCCCCACCCCCCCCCCAACCCACACACCCCCCAACCCCCCAACCCCCACAACCAACAACCCCCCACCCACACCCCCAAACCCCAAACCCCCCCCAAACCCCCCCCCACAACCAACCCCCCCAACCCCCCCCCAACCCCCCAAACCCCAACACCCAACCCCCAAACCCCCCAAACCCCACAAACCAAAAATCCCCCAACCCCCAACCCCCCACCCCCCAACACACACCAAAAACCCCACCAAACCCCCCAACCAACATACACACTACACCCCCCCCTAACCCACCACCACCACAAAACACAAAACCCCCCAACCACCCCCCCCCCCCCCCCCCCACCTACCAACCACAACAAATACACCCTCACCTAAAAATAACAATACAAATACCCTAAAACCCACATTTAACACCTAACACCACCACCCCCCAAACCCCCCCCATACTCCATACCTCTATCCATCATCATATTTCAAATCATAATTTACCTAAAAATTCCCCCATATTCACTCCATCTCCCACAATCCCCCCATATCTTAAATCATCCAATTACATACACCCTTCCTACACACCCACCCTCAACAAACACCACAAAATACCAAATTTCATCTCTATCAATTATTATCTATATTACCACCCCCCCCCATATCCCTCCCACCCCCCCCCTATAAACTCTTCCCCCTTTCCCATTCTCCCTTTAAACCCCCCCTCTAAAACATCCCCCCCCCATATTTTTCCCCTAACCCTCACTAAACCACCAACAAAACAAAAATAACAACTACCACACCAAAACCACACAAAAAACCAAAAACCAACCACCAACCAAACCAACAACAAACACAACCCCACACATAAACCTACCAACAACCCATCAACACCCCCCACCCACCCCTCCCCCCCTCCCCCCCAACCCCCCCCCCCCCCCCAACCCCAACCCCCCAACCCCAAAACTACCATTATTACCCACCACCAAACCTCCCACCAAAACCAACACACCAAAACCCACCAAAACACCACCCTACCACCCCCCCCCCCCCCCAACACCCACCCCCCACCCCCCCCCCACACCCCAACCCCCCCCCCCACCACCCACCCACCCACAAACACCCCACCACAACCACCCCACCCCCCAACCCACCCAACCCCCACACAACCCCCACATAACAACCAACAACAACAACAAACCCAAAACCCACCCCACCACCCAACACCCAACCACACCACCCACCCCCACACACCCCCCCCCCCCCCAACCACAACCCACCCCCAACCCATAACTACACCCCCCCCCCCCCCCCACCCCCCCCAAAACCACCCACCACAAAAACCCCCCATAACCCCCACCCCACCAAAACCACAACCAAAAAACAAAACCACCCAAAAAAACAACACACACCAACCCCCCAACACCCAAACAAACCCCAACCCCCACACCCACCCCCCCCCCCCCCACAACCCCAAAACCCCCCCCCCCCCCCCCCCCCCCCCCCCCCCCCCACCCCCCCAACCCACAACCCAACACAAACCACCCCACCACCCCCCACCAACCCCCCAACACCCCAACAACCCCCACAACCCAACCACAACCCCCCACACAACAACAACCAAAAACCACCACACACACCCCACCCCCCCCCCAACCCACCAACCCAACCACCCACACCCACACCAAAAAACAACCCACCCCAACCACCACCCAACCCAACCAAAAAACACCACCACCACAAACACCCAACAAAAAACCCCCACACCAAAACCCAACCCAACACCAACCCAACCACCCCCCACACCCCCACCCCCCCAAACCCCCCCCACCAACCCCCCCACCCCCCCCCCCCCCCCAACCACCCAACACCCCACCCCCCCCACCAAACACACACCCACACCCAACCCAACCCAACCCAAACCCATCCAAAAAAACCACAACCCACCACCCCACACCCACCCCCCACACCCCCACACCCCCCCACCCCACCCAACCACACCAAACCCCCACAAACAAACAACCCCCCCAAAACCCCCCCCCCCAAACAACCTACCCACCCCCACCACAACACAACAACACAAACCCAAACAACAACAAACAAACAACCCCCACACCACCCCACACCCCCACCACCCCCCCCCACAAACAAAAACAAAACCACCCCCCACCCCCCCCCCCCCCACCCCCCCAACCCCCCCACCCCCCACCCACAACCTAAACCAACAAACCAACCAACACCCTCCCCACAACCACAACCCCCCCCCCCACCCCCCACCACACCCCCCAACCCCCCCCCCCCCCACCAACACCAACACACACACACCCCACACCCACAACACCACAACAACAACCCACAACAACCCCCCCCCCCCACCCCAAAACCCCCCCCCCCAACCCACCCCCACCCATCACCCACACCACCAAAACCCCCCCCCCCAACACCAAAACCAACCACCCAACCCCCCCCACCCCCCCCCCCCCCACACATAAACCCACCCCTCACAAACCACAAAAAACCAAACCCCCCAAAACCCTCCCCCCCCAACCACCCCCCACTACCCACATACCATACCCCACACAAAAAAACACCAAAACCAACACAAACTAACCACCACCTCACCACACCCCCAACACCAAACTCCCCCTCCCCACAAAACACCCCAACTAAAAACAAAACAACCCCCCCCCACCCACAAAAAACCAACACACCCCCCCTCCACCCCCCACAACCCACACCACCCAACCAAACACCCCCACCCCCCCCAAAACAAAACCCACCCCCCCAACACCCCCACACACCCCCACCACCCACCTCCACCCCCCCAAACACACCAAAACCAAATAAACCCCAACAACACACACCACCCAACCAACCAACAAAACAACAAACCCACAAAACACACACCACCCCCACCCCACACCTAAAACCCCCCAAAACCCAAAACCCACCCCACCAACACCCACCACAACAAAACACACACACACACAACCCCCCCCCCCCCCACCACCACAACCCCACCACCCCCCCACCCACACCCACACCAACACACCACCACCAACCACCCCACCCCAACCCCCCACAACCAACCCCACAAAACCCCCAACACAACCCCCCCCCACCCACACAACAACCAACACAAAAACAACAACAACCCACCCAACCCTCAAACCACCCCCCCCACAAACAACCCCCCCCCCCCCCCCCCCCCCCAACCCACCCCACCCAACACCAACCCCCAAACCCAACCCCCACATCAACCATACAAACACACCACCCCCCATATTACCCCCTCCCCCCAAAAACCCACCCCCCCCACCACCTCAACCCAAAAACTACCCACAAAAAAATCCTATACCTAATTTTATCAAACCCACTAATCAACACCATAACACACCACAATCACCACACAAAAACAAACAACACACCCTCACCACACACCAACCACCTCAAAAAACCAACCAAAACACCACCCAACCCCAACCCACCAACCCAACCAAACCAACCCAACAACAACCAACAACAACAACACCACCAAACCCACCACCCCACCCAACCCAAACTACACCCCCCCCCACCCCCCAACCACAACCACAACCCCCACCCCCCCCCCAACCCCCACCCCCCCCCCACCCCACACCTACAATACACCACACCAAAAATACCCAACCCAACAAAACCCCCCCATAACATACACCATCCAAATTACCCCCCAAATCCATCCCCATCCCCCCCCTATCCCCTAACCCCCCCTATACCTAAATATCAAATTAATCAAACTATAAAATATATATCCCCATCAATATATCTAAAATCAAAAAATAAACAAATAACAAACAACTCTACCAAACAAACAATACCCTCACCCCCCCCCACACCCCCCCTACCACTACCACCCAACCCCCCAACCCCCCATCAAACACCCAACCCAACCCACCCCCCAAACAACCCCCCCCCCACCCCACCAACCAACCCCCCCCCCACACACCCCCCACCCAAAAACCCACACACCCCCCCCCCAAACACCCCCCCCCACCCCCCCACCACCAACCAAAACAACCACCCAACCCCCCCCCACCCCAAACTCCCCACCTCAACCACCCAAATCACACAACCCCCACCCCCATCCCCCACCCCCCCACCACCCACCCAACACCACACCAACAACACCCACACCCAAAACCCCAAATAAATATACATTTTCCCCTACTCCCCCCCACATACCAAACCCCTCCCTTTCTCCCACCCTAAAACCAACCCACCCAAACACCAAATACAAACACATAACACAAATACACCCCCTTTTCTTACCACTCACTCCAAACAACCTCATCAACCCACACTACTCCTCACACACCCCCCATCACACAATCCCTCTCACTCCCCATCTCTCATCCTCACTCTCCCACTACTTACACCCCCTCTTTTACCCTAAACACCACACACACCACAACACCACATAACCACACACACAACCAACACAACACCACACACATACACCACCAACACACCACAACACCACACACACACCACACACACCACACAACCCCCAACACTCCCACACAACACCACACACACACCACACCCACACCACACAAACATCTACTACACCCCTCTCTACATCTCCAACACAACCACACTCACACCCCCCACTACATACCAACATCCTCTCATCTCCCCTCACACTCACCCACTCTCTCACACTCAACCCCTCTCTCTCTCCCCAACACAACACCAACAACCCACACACACACCACACTCAACCCCACCACACAATATACAACACCACCCATACAAACATATCCCCCCATACCACAATCCCCCCCCAACCACCCCCACTTACACCCAACCCCCCACCCCAATCAACCCCAACATACCCACACCCACCACCAACCAAACACCAAACCCCACCCCACCAATAACCCCCCACCAAAAACACAACCAACCACAAAACCCCCCCATCTCCAACCCCCACCAACCCACCAACACCCCCACACCACCAAAAAACACCCACCCCCACAAAAAACCCCCACCACACACCCCCCACCCCAAACCACCCCCCCCCCCCCCCCCCCAACACCAACAACACCACCACAACAACACCCAAACAACAAAAACACCAACCACAAAAACACCTACACAAAAACACCAAACCACAACCTACTTCCCTACAACAAAACCACCAACATCATACTACACCAACAAACTAACCTACCAACACAAACCACCCAACAAAACAAACACCCAACCACATTAACACCAAACCCTCTAAACACATACATCATACCAAACACCTACAACAAAAAACAAAACCACACCCAAACCACACCATCAACAACATCAACCCTAATCAATTACACCACCACAACAACAACACACCCTTACCACAATAAAACTACAACACATACACCACCTTCCACTCCATACTCACCCTTCCAACTTACCCCCCCCCCCTCCCATCTACATACTCCCCTTACCATCTTATAAAAAACCCTCAACCCCCACTCACACAACAACAACAACCCCCCCCCCCACACCCCCACCCAACACCCACCATCAACTCCACCAACCCAACCATCCCACACCAATCTTCCCCCATATCCAACCAACAACCATTACCCCCCCCCACCACCCACCCACCAACCCCCCAACAAACCCCAACCCCACAATCCCCACCCCCCCCCATCAAAAACCCCCCCCTATTTAACAAAAACCCACCCCAACAAAACCAATACACCCACACCCACCCCCAAACAACATATTCAACCCTCAACAACCAACACCCCCCATACCCCACACTCAACACACCCCCCCCACAACAATAACCCCACAAACACCCAACCCCCCCCCCCCCCACAACCCAAAAAACCCCCACAACACCCAACCACCCCACCCAAAACATCCCCACCACCACCCACCCCACCCAACCAACACAACACACCACCACCAACCCCCCCCCCCCCCACAAACAAACCCAATCCCAACAAACAAACACCCCACCCAACACCACCCACCAAAACACCCAAACACCACACCCCCCCCCCCAACCACACCCCAAACCCCCCCCCCCCCCCCCCCCCCACCCCCCCCCCCCCACCCCCAAAACACCAACCCACCCCCCACCCCCCACAAACCACCCACCCCCCACACCACACACACCCCCACCCCCCCCCCCACCCCCCCCCCCACACCCACCAACCACCCCCAACACAAACACCACCCCCCCACCACCCCCCCCCCCCCCCCCCCACCAACCCCCCCCCCCACCCACCCACCCACACAAACAAACCCCCCCCCACCCCACAACACCCCCACCCCCCCCCCCCCCCCACCCCCCCCCCCCACCCAAACAAAAAAACCAACAACCACACACCCACCCCCACACCACCCCCCCCCACACACCACCCCCACCAAAAAAACCCAACACAACCACCCCCCCACCCCCACAAAACCCCCCCCCCCCCCCCCCCCCCCACCCACCCCCCCCCAACCCCCACCCACCCACCCCCCCCCACAAACCCCCCACACCACAACCCACCCCCCACCAACCCCCCCCCCCCCCCCCCCCCCCCCCCCACCCCAAAAAAAACCCCCCCACCCAACCCCCCCCCCCCCCACACACCCCCCACCACCACCCCCAAACAACCCCCACAAACCCCCCCACACCCCCACCCACCACCACCCCCCACCCACCCAAACACACCCCCCACCACCCCCCCACCCAACCCACCCCACCCAAACCACCCCCCCACACACACACCCCACCACCCCCCCAACCCCCAACCAACACACACTACACAACACCACACCCCCCCTCACAACCCAACCCCCCCCACCCCCACCCCCCACCAACACAAACCACCCCACCCCCCCAAACCCAACAACACCAACCCCAACCCCCCCACCCCCCACAACCCCCCCACCCCCCCCAACACACAACCCTCACCACAACCCCCCCCACAACCCCACCCCCCAACCCACCAACACCCCCCCACACAACAAACCAACACAACCCAAACACCACAAACAAAACACACCCCCCCCCCCAACCCACCCACAACCCCCACCCACCCCCAACCCCCCCACAACCCCCCCACCAAAACACCCAACAAACACAACCCCCCCCCCCAACCCCACCAACCCCCCACACCCCAACCCCCCCCACCCCCCCCCCCCCCCAACAACAACAACAATACACCACCCACCACCCCAACACCCCCCCCCACACCACACCACAACCCCCACACACCCAAACCCAACACCCACCATCCACCAACACACACACAACCACCCAACAAAAAAATCCCAACCACCCCACACCAAAACAACCCAACCCCCCCAACCCCCCCCAAACAACCCCCACAACCAAACCCAACCCCACAAAACCCACCCAAACCACCCCCCCCCACACACACCAAAAACACACCCCCCCCCACACCCCACACCCCCCCCCAAACCCAAACCCCACCAACACCAACCCCAACCAAACCCCACCCCCCAACCCCCCCCCCACAAACCCCCCCCCCCCCCCCCCAACACCAACCACCCACACACACCAAACCCCACCCCCCCCCAACACCCAACCCCCCCAAACAACAAACACAACACCCCCAAACCCCCCCCAAACACCCCAACCCCCCCCAACAACCACCCAAACCAAAAACACACCCACCCACACCACTCCCCCCCCCCCCAAACAACACCCTCCAACCCCCCCCCTCCAAACACCCCCCCCCAAAAACCACCAAAACCAAACACCCCCACCACCCCCCCACCCCCACAAAATTACCCCCCCCCCCCACCCCCCCACCCAAAAAAAAACCCCCACCCCTACCCACCCCCCACCCCCCCACCCCCCCCCTAAAACACACCAACCCCAAACCCCCCACTAACCACCAACCCCCATACACCCAACACACCACAACCCACTACCCACCCAAACAAACCAACTATAACAACACACAAAACCAAATCCACAACAACCCCAACCCCACCCCACAAACAACCAAAACCCCCCACACAACACCCACAAATACCCACCAACCACCCCCACAACCCCCCCACCCCCACCCCACCACTACACAACCCCCACCAAAAACCCCCCAACCCCCCCCCCCCCCCACCCACACCCCCCCCCCCCCACACAAAACACCCCCAACACCCACCCCCCCACTCCCCCCCCCCACCCACACCAACCCCCCAACCCACCCCACCACCCCACCCCAAACACACCAACACCACCCACCCAAAAACCCCCCCCACACCCCCCACCCCCCCCCACCCCCCCACCCCCCCCCCCCCCCAACCCCACCACCCAACCCACAACACCACCCCACCCCCCCCCCCCCCCCCCCACCCCACCCACCACACCCCATCAAACCAACCCCAAAAAACCCCACCACCAACCCAACCCCCCCCCACACCCCAAACAACCAACAACCCAAAAACCCCCACACCCCACCACCCAACCCCAAAACACCCCCAACAAACAACAACCCACCCCCACACCCCCCCAACCCCAAACACAACCAACCACACCCCCACACACACCAAAAACCAAAACCCAACCCACACACACCCAAACCCACCACCCCCCACACCCACCACCACCACCCCAACCACAACCACCCCACCACAACCCCCCCAACCCCCACCACCCCCCCCCACCACCCCACCCCCCCCCCCCCCACCCCACCCCCCAACCCACCCCCCCCCAACCCCCCCCACCCCCCAAACACCCCCCCCCCCCCCCCACCCACCACCCCCCACCACCACCCCACCCCCAACCACACCCCACCCCAACCCCCCCCCAAACCCCCCCCACACACAAACACCCCCCCCCCCCCCCCAAACACACAACCCCCACCCCAACACCCCCACCCCACACCCAACAACACCCCCCCCCCCACACACCCCCCCACCCAACCCCCCCACCAACCACCCCCCCCACCACCCCCAACAACCCAACACCCAAACCACCCCCCCCCAACCCAACAACCAACAACCCCACCCACCAAACCCCCCACACAAAACCCCCCCCCCCCAACCCCAATACAACCCCACACCACCCAACACAACACCCAACACAAACACCCCCCCCAAAACCCCCCCCAAACCCCCCCCCACCCACCACCCACCACCCCAAACCCCACAACCACCACCACCACCAAAATCACCCACAACAACCCCCCCCACCCCCCACCCAACCACCCCAAAACACCACCCCCACCCCCCCCCCCCCTCCCCCACCCCACCCACCCCCTCAACACCCCCCCCCCCCCCCCACAACCCATCCCCCCCCCCACCCCCACCAAACCCCCCCCCCCAACCCACAAAAAACACCCAACCCCCCCCACCCCACAAAAACCACCCAACCAATAAACTACCCCCCCACAAAACCCCACCAACAAAAACCCCCACACACCAAACCCACCCCCCACCAACCCCACACACCAAACCCACCACAAACCCACACAAACCACCACCCCCCAAACCCCACCCCAAAACCCCCACACCAACCCCACCAACAACCCCACCCCCAAAAACCCCCACCACATAAACCCCACCCCCCACCAAACCCACCACCACAAAATAAACCACCACAAAAACCTCCACAACAAAAACCCCCCTCCCCCCCCCTCCAAAAACCACCACCCACTCAATATACACCCACCCCCAACCCCTACACCAAACAACAAAACAAAAACCCAACCCAAAAAACCCAAACCACAACCCCACCAACAAACACCCCAAAACCATAAACACCTCCAAACCCACCACAACACTCCACACCCCCCCCCCCAACCAAACCCACTCAAACTCCCCCTCCCCACAAAAAACACACCCAACTACCAAAACCCCCCCCCCAAATCCAACCCCCAACCATCACCCCCAAATCCAATCCTCAATCTTCCCTATCCCCCTATATCCCCTCTCATCCTCCCCAAACCCCTCCTTACCTCTACCAAAAAACTCAACTCTCAACCCATAAACACACACCCCACCCTCACACACACAACTAACCCCACAATAAAACAAAACCCCACAAAACCCCCACAACCAACCACCAACCTTACCCCAAACCCCAAAACCCACCCCCACCACCAAAAAACAAACTTCCACACATCCCCCACACCCAAAAACACCCCCCCCCCCCCACCCAACTTCAAAAAAAACCAACCCAACAACACAAAACCCACTACACCCCCAACCACAAAACAAACAAACCACAAAAACAACACAACCCCCCACCCCCAAAACCACCAACCCCAACAAAATAACCCCACACCCCACAACCACAAAACCCCACCACACCTCACCAACCACAAACCCACCCCCAAAAACACCCCAATACCACCCAAAATAAACCACAATAACTAACACCCCAATAACCCACCAATCACCCCCACAAACCAAAATATTACACATAACCCCCCCCCCCCACCCAAAAACCCCAAAAATAATCTCCCTACTCCTAATACATAACACCCCCCATAAAATACCCTTAAACCCACAATAACTCAATCACCCCACCCCCCCCCCCCCAAACCCATAAACCAAACAACACCACCACCACAACACCACACAAAACATACCAACAAAACAACAACACACCCAAACCACCCACCCACACACCAAAAACCACAAAACAAACCCCCAAACACCCCCCACCACCACCCCCCCTCCACAAAACACACACACCCAACAACAAAACAACCCCCAACCCCACCCCCCCCACACCCCACAAACAAACACACAAAACACCCCACAAAAACCCATCAAATAAAACCCCCCACCCCCACCACCCCAAAAAAACAACAAATATACACACACAAAACAACACCACAAAACATACTCACACAAAATCAACCCCCCCCCACCCCCCCCCCACCCCACCCCACCCCCCACCCCCCCCCACCCCCACCCACCCCCAAACCCACCCAAACAAACCACACCAAAACCCACCAAAACAACCCCCACACCACCAACACCATAATCAACACCACCCACCCCCTACCCCACCCCCCCCCCCAAACACCCTTCCAAAACAAAACTCAAAAAAAAATCCACTCAATCCCAAAAATCAACTCCAAACCATCCCCCCCCCAAACCCTCAATACCCACCTAACAATTATCTTCAACATCCTTCCCCCTTCCCCATCCTTCCTTCCCTTCCCTTCCCTATCTTCCCCCAACCCCTTCCCAAACCCTACATACATCCTTATACATTACAACCACCCCCATCCCACACCCCCCACTCATCCTCCCCCATTCAAACAACCCTAACACTTTCACTCCACCCCAAACCTCCCCACCCCACCCAATAACAACCCCCCTCCCCCCCACCATTCCATACACCCCCCCCAATACCAACCCCTCCCTTTATACCCCCCCCTCCCCCCACCCCCCAAAAACACAATACAATACCTTAACCAACAAAAAACCACAAAAACCACCAACCCCTAACTAACTCAACACACACACATCCCACCCCCCCATACCTCCCCCACCCCCACCAATCCCCAAACAATAACCCCCCCCCCACCACACAAACCACCAACCTCCAACCACCATACCCAATACACATACTCTCCCCCAAAACAAATCCAACCCCTACCAACCCACCATACCCCCCATTCCACCCCCCCCCCCCAAATATCAAAAATCATCCACCCTATAACCCCCACAATACTACCATACCACCATCATATTCATCTCCATACCTTCCTTACCCTAATTCCCCTACATACCACCAACCAAAACACAAACATCAAACACCCCCCCCTACACCCCAAATCAACACCACACAAAAACAACACATCCCCCCCTCAACAACACCCCCCCAACAAAATACCTTACCAAACACAACCCCAACAAAAATAACATCTATTAAACCCACCACCCTAAAACATAACTCTCATTCCCAAACAAAACACCACCCCCAACCACCTCCACCCCAACCCAACTACCCCCACCATACCCCCAAACAAAAAACCCCAACCAAACCCTCTAAATCCCATATCCCCCCTCAAAAACCACCCTAATTTCCCCCCCCTACCCTCTCCCATACCTCAATTACCCCCTAAAAAACCTTACCCATATAACCTATTCAAAAATCCCACCCACCAACCCAAAACCCTCAAACCACACCATCACCCCCCTCTACCCCCCCAACCCCCCCTAAACTCCCCCCCCCATCCACCTCCCTAAAAACCCAACAAACTAAAAAACCCACAACTTACTCCCACCCCACCCACATATCCCATCATTACCTACCCACTATCATTACATCTTATTCTAAAACCCAAATAATCTTTTTACTACTTCCCCCTCCTCCTCCCCCCCCTCCCTACCCCCAAACACCCCCCCCCTCCTCCTTAATAATTCTTAAACACCACCCACTAACCCCCCCCCCAACACAAAAATCTACCAACCCCATACCACAATCCAAACATACCACATACCCAAAAAACATTCCTACAATTCAAACATACCAACAAAAAAAACCCCCCACCCACCCCCCCCCCCCACAACATCCCCCACCCAACCCAACAACAAACAACCCCCATAATAATAAACAACAACAACCCAAAACAAAATCAACCTACATATATAATCCCACCACAACCCCCCCCCCCCACACCCAAACCCCAACCCACACCACACAACCCCCCACCACACCCCCCCAACACCCACACACAACCCCCCACCCCCCCCCCCCCCACCCAAAAACCCCACACCCACAACAAACCACAAACACCCCCAAAACACCACCCAAACCACCCCCACAACCCCCCCCAAACCAAACACCATCAACACCAAACACACCCAACCAACCACACACAAACCACACCCCACCCACACCCCCCCACCACAAACAACCAACCCACAATAAACCCATACAACAAACCCCAAAATCACAACCCACCCCCCCCCCCCACCACAAACAACACAACCCCCCCCCACACAACCCACCCCACCCCCACCTCCACCACTCAAACACCCCACCCCCCCACCAAACCAACCCCCCCCAACACCCCCACAAAAACACCCAACCCACCAAACCCCCCCAAAACCCCCACCAAAAACCCAAAAACAACCCACACCCACCAACCCACCAACAAACAAACAACTACACCCACCAAACCAAAACCCCCACCCCCCACCACCCCAATAAAACCCCCCCCAAAACCACCACTCAAACCACCCCCCCACCAAATAAAACCAACTCCCACAAACCACCCCCCCCCACCACCCTACACCACACAAACCCCACACACCCCCCCACCCACACCACACCAACCCCACACCCCAAAAACCACCCACCCCCAACCCCACCCACACCCACAAAAACCCAACAAAACCCCCCCCCACCCCAAAACCAACCAACCCATACTCAAACCCACCCACAAACCCCACCCAACCACACACCCCCCCCACCCCCCACAAACCAAACCCCCCACCCCACACCCCACCAATACACCCAAACACCAACAAACCCCACACACCCCACCAACTACCAAACACACTCCACTCAACACCCCCCCCTACCAATACCACCAACCCAAACACCACCCACCCCACCACCCCCCCCCAAAACACAACAAACCAAACCCCACACCAACTATAAATCAACCCTCCTAAAAAAAACCCCCACACAACCCCAACACCCCCACACCAAACACCACACCAACCACACCCTCATATACCCTCCAAACTAATACCTAAAACATACACCCACCCACCCCCCACAACCCAAACATAACCACACAAATCAACCAAAAACAACCCAAAACAACCAACCCACCTCCACCACCCCTACCCAACAATACACCCCCCCCCACCCCCCCCCTCCCCCCCCCTCACAACCCCCCCATATCCCCCCCCCCCCCCCCCCCCCACCACACCCCACACCAACAAACAACCACAAACAAAAATACAACACCCTATCTATCCCTAACCCCCCCTCACATAACAACCTTACACAAATCCCATCAACCCCCTTACCCCCTTCACCCCCCCCACTACCAAAAACACCCAATAAAAAATCCCAAAAAACTAACTAAAACCCAAAACTATATCAAATACACAAACACACACACCACACAAAAAACAACAACAACACAAAACCCCACACACCCCCCCCCCCACACCCCACCCCACCAAACCCCCCCCCCCCACAACCCAACCCACATACCCCCCCCCCTACCCCACCCCCCCACCACCCCCCCAAACACCCCCCCACCCATACAACCACCCCAAAAACCCACCACCCAAACTACCCCACACCCACCCACCCCACCCCCACCACCAACCACCAACAAACCCCACTCTCCCCCAACCACCCCTATTCCCCCAAACTCCCCTCTAACCCCCCCCCAAAACTCACAACCCCCCACCAACCCCATTAATCCCACCTCCACCCCTCCCTATCCACACCCCAACCCCCACCTATCCCCCCAACACCACAATACCAATTATAAATAATACTTATACCCCCTAACAACTCACAACCCACCACCTACCAAAATACCCCACCCCCCCCAAAACAAAACCACCCAACACAACTTCCAACTATCAAAAAAACACCCCCTCTACAACCCCCACATCACACCTCACACACCACACACACCCCACACACACCACACAACACACCACAACACACCACACACTCCACTCACACACCCAACACTCACCACACACTAACCAAACACCCACAACCACACCCAAACACCACACACACACAACAACCCCACAACACAACCACACACACCCCACAACACACCCCAACACCACCACACACACCACAACAACCCCAACAACCCAACACACCCACAAACACCATCACACACACAACAAACCAACCCACACCACACACACCCACACACAACCACACACACACCACACCAACCACATCACACACCACTCACCCAACACACACCACACACACACCACACTACAACCACACAAACCTCAACTCACCACAAAACACCACACAACACACACACACACCCACACACAACCCCCCCAACCCCACCCCCCAACAACCCACACCACCCACCCACCCCCCACAAAACCCAACACACCCACACCCAAAACACACCACCCCACCAACAACAAACCACCACCACAACCAAACCACCAACCCCCCAAACCACACCCACAAAACCCCCCACACCCCCCCAACCCCCCCCCCACCCACCCCCCCCCACTCAACAACCCCCACCCCCCCCCCACAACAACCAACCAACAACCACCCCACCCCCAAACCCCACCCCCCCCCCCCAACCCTACCACAACCCCCCCACCACAACACCACCCTTACCCACAACAACACCAACCATCTTATACCCCCCCTACCAAAAACCTCCTATCCCATCAAAACACCAACCACATATAAAAACTCCCCCACTTCATCTTATAACACCCAACCATCTACATCCTCCTTCCAAATTATACTCACCTTCCCCCCCCCCCAACTTCAACACCCCCAACCCACAACCCACACCACCAACAAAAACACCAACCCACAAAACCACCAACAAAACACACCAACCATCACAACACCCCCCAACCAATACACAAACCAAAACCACAACAACACCAACACAAAAAACCACTAACAACACACCAACCAAACCAAACCACACTCCACCACACCAACACACAACCACTACCCACACACCACCACCAACAACAAAACCACACCCCCCACCTCCCCCCACCCCCCCCACACCACCCACCACCCCCCCCCCCCCCCCCCCCCCACCAACCAACCCCCCCCAACCCCCCAAACACCCCTACCACCCCCCCACCCAACCCCCACCCCCCCCCCACCCACCCCCCCCCACCCCACCCACACACCCCCCCCCCCAACCAACCACCCACAAATACAAAACACACCCACCAAAACACAACACCCCCACCCACCCCCCCCCAAACACAAAAACTACACCACACCCACACCCACCCCCACAACCCACCACACCCACCCCCCCCCCCCCCCACCAAACCCCAACACCCCAAACCACCCAACACCCAAACTCACCCCCAACACAAACAAAACCCCAAAACCAACACACACACAAACACCCACACCCACAACCAACCCAAACCAAAAACAACAACCCACAATAACCACCCCCCCCCCAAACCAAAAAATAATACCCCCATTACCCCAACAAACAAAACAACACCCAACAAAAAAACCCACCACCAACAACACCACCAAACCAACAACCCACCCCCCCCCCCACCCACACCCCAACCCCCCCCCCCCCCCCCAAAACCCCCCCAACCCCACAAACACCCACCCCCACCCCCACCCCCAAACCCCCACCCCCCACAACACACACCACCACCCCCCCCCACCCCCCCCCACACCCCCCACCCCACCACCCCCAAACACCCAACCCCCCCCCCCCCCCCCCCCCCCCCCCACCAACCCCCCCCACCACCCACCCACACAACAACCCCCCCAACACCACCCCCCCCCCCCCCCCCCCCCCCCCCACCCACCCCCCCCCCCCCCACCCCAAACCCAAAAAATCAACACCCACACACACCCCCACTCCAACCCACAACCCCCCCACCCAACCCACATACAACCCACCCCAACCACCCCACCCCCCAACCCACCCCCCCCACCCCCCCCCCCCCCCCCCCACCCACCCCCCCCACAAACCCCACACACAACCCACCCACCAACCCCACCCCCCCCCCCCCCCCCCCCCCCCACCCAAAAAAACCACACCCCACACAAAACCCCCCCCCCCACACCCCCACCACCACCCACACAACCCCACACCCCACCACCCCCCCACCACCACACCCCCCACCCCCCACCCACACACCCCCCAAACCCCCCACACCCCACCCCACCCAAACCCACCCCCAACAAACACCCACCACCACCCCAACCCAACCAACACACCCCACCACAACACCACCCCCAAACCAAACCCCCCCCCCACCACCACCACCCCCCCCAACAACCCCACACCCCCACCCCCCCACCCCACCACACCAACCACCCCCCCCCACAAACCCCCCCCCCCCCCCCCACACCACCAAACACAACACACAACCCACCCCCAACCACCCACACCCACAAACAAAAAAACAACACAACCAAACACCCACAACCACACCACCCAACCCCCCCCCCCCACCAAAACACACTAACCCCCCCCAACAACCCCAACCACCCACCCACACCCCACCCCAACATACAAACCCCAACAAAAACAAACCCCCAACCCACCCCAACAACCAAACCACACACACACACCCAAACCCCCACCCCCACCAAACCAACACACCCCCAATCACCACCCACACCCCCACAACCACCCCCACACCACCCCCAACCCCAACACCCCAAACCCAAAACCCACCCACCCCCCCCCCCACCAACACCACCACAAAAACAAACAAAAACCCAACCACCCCAAACACCACCCCCCCCCCCCCCACCCCACCACCACACCCACACAACCCCCCACCAAACCCCCCCCACCCCCCCCCCCCCCACACACACACAACACACCCCCCCCCCACCCCCCACCCCCCCCCCCACCAACACCCACACCACCCCCCCCACCCCAACAAACCCCAAAAAAAAAAAAAAAAAAAAACCACCCCCCCACCAAACCCCCCCCCCCCCCAACACCACCACCCACACCACACCACAAACCACCCCCAACACCCCACACCCCCCACACAACAAACACACCACCCAACCCCCCACACAACCACCCCCCAAACACCCAACACAAAACCCCCCCCACCACCCACCCCCCACACCACACCCCCCCCCCACAACCCCCACCCACCCCCCACAAACACCCCCCCCCCCCCCATCAACCTACCAAATCCTTACACCACCCCCCCCCCCCCCCCCCACCCAATTCCCCATCCCCCCCCCTACATCAACTAAAATCCCCTCCCCCCCTACACACACCCCCCCCCCCCCCCACCCAAACAACCAAACTAACACTTATACCCATTTCCAAATTCCTCCCAACAACACATCACCCCTACCCCAACCACCAATAAATCTCATCCCTAAATTTTCCCTTCATTTAAATTAACTCAACTCCCTATAATTCACCACCCCCACCCCCCCCCAAACCACCCCAATAATCCCCCCCTCTACCCCAAACTCCTACACCCTCCAATATCCAAAAAAATCCCCCCCACTTCCCCAAACCCCAAAACCCCCCCCCCCCCTCCCCAATTTCCCCCATCCCAAAATAAACCCAAATATCCATAAACCCCCCAACCTCCAACCCCCCCCTCCCCACACCCCCCACACCATATAAACCTCATCCAAACAACCCCCCATTATACCAAAACAAACACCCACCCCCAACAAACTTCCCCCCCAATTACCACCCCCCCCCCCTCAACCCACCATCCAACATTCATCTAAATATCCCCATACCCAACCCAAAATTCCACCCCACACATCCCCCACCCCAAAACAAAACAAATAACCCCCCTTAAAACCCAAACACCCCCCAAACCAACCCCACCCTCATATACCCAAACTAAACAACCCCCTCCCCCCCCCCCCCCCCCCCCCACCCCAACACCACACCACACCTCAAAATAACCCCCCCCTCCCATATTTCCCATAACCCATTTTCTCCACCAACCTACCCTATCCATCCCCCACACCCACACACACACCAACCTAAAAAACAACATAACCAAAACAACTCCACCCCACCCCACCCTAACCACCCATAACCACCCCAATCATACAATCAACCCACACACCACCCACAAACCACAAACAACAAAACCACCCACACCCCCACACACACCCCAAAACCCAACCCACAACAAAAAACCCCCCCCCCCCCCCCCCCCCCCCCCCCCCCCCCCCCCCCCCCCCCCCCCCACCACCCCCAACACCCCACACCACCAACACCACACACACAACACCCACAACCCACCCCCACCCAAACCCCCCCCCCAACACCCACCACCCCCCACCACCCACCCCCAACCACCCCACCAACACCCCAAACACCCCCCCACCCCCCCCACCCACCCCCCCAACCCACAAACACCCCCCCCACCCACCCACACCCCCACACCACCCCCCCCCCAACCCACACCACCCCAACCCCCCCCCCAAACCCCCCACTCACCACACCCCCCCCCAAAACACAACCCCCACCCCCACACCACCCCCAAACCACCAACACCCCCCCCCACCAACCCCACAACCCACCCCCCCCACCCCCACACACCCCCCAACCAACCCACCCCCACCCCCACCCCACACCCAAACACAAACCCACCACCCCCAAAACCACACACAAACCACACCCCAACACCAAACCCCACCCCCATATCCCCCAAAATTATAAAACAAACCCCACCAACCACACACATACACACCAAACTCTCACACCCAACACCCCCCCACAACCCACCCCCCAACCCACCACCAACCACAACAACACCCCCACACAACACACCATTACCAACAACAACCCCCACCACACCCCCACACCCCCAACCCCCCAAACCCCAACCACCCCCAAAAACCCCACCCCCCCCCCACCCCCACCACACCACCCCCCCACCACCCCCCCCCCCCCCCCCCAACCCCCCCCCCACACCAACCCCACCCACACTAACACCAACCCCCACCCACAAAACCCACCACAAACCCACCACCAAACCCCACACCAAACCCACCCCACCAACCACACCAACCCCACCACCAAACAACCACCAAACCCCACCACAAACCCACCACAAACCCCACACCAACCCCCCCCCACCACCAACCCCCCACACCAAACCCACCACCAACCCCCACACAAAACCCACCACCAACCCCACCACAAAACCACACCAAACCCACCACAACCCACCACCAAACCCCACCACACAACACCACCAACCCACAACCACCCCCACACCCCACACCAACCCACACCCCCACCACCACCCCCCCACCCCCACCCCACACCACACCCACCCACCACAACCCCCCCCCCCACCAACCCAAACCCACACCCACACAACACAACACCCCCAAAACACACCCCCCACAACCCAACAACCACCCACACAAACCCAACCCCCCACACACCACACAACAAAACAACCACAACCAAAACCCACCACACACAACCCAACCCAAACCACCACAACACACCCCCCAACCACCCCAACCCCCAACCCCCCCAACCCCCCCCCAACCACAACCCCCAACCCCACAACCCCCAACCCCCCAACCCACACCACAAACCCCACCAAACCCCCCCCCCCAACCCCCACAACCCCAACCCCCCAACCCCCCCCCAACCACCCAACCCACCCCAACCCCCCAACCCCAAACCCCCCACCCACAACCCCCCCAAAAACCCCCCCAAACCCCTACCCCCCACCCAATACCCACACCCCCAAACACCCACCCCCAAACCCCCAACCCCCAACCCCAAACCCCAAACCCCCCCCCCAAACCCCACAAACACCACCAAACCCCCACCCCCCCCCTAACCCAAAACCCCACCCACCACCCCCACCCACCCCCCCCCCCCAACACACCCACAAACCCACCCAACCACACCACCCCATCCACCAAACAACACCAAAACCCACCCCCCACCCCCCCCCCCCACCACCCACCCACACACCCACCACAACAACACCATCCAACAATCCAACAAACCAACAACACACCAAACACCCACACCAACACCACAACACAACCCAACCACCCCAACAACCCACCACCCACAACACACCCCCAAACCCAAAAACACTACCAAAAAACAACAAAATACACACCCAACTACCTCCACCCCCATACATCACCCAACCCTACACCCAAAAACCCCCACTCCAACCCCCACCAAAAACCCACACCACACACACCACCCAAAAAAAAACAAACCACAAACACACCCCACCCACACCCCCAAACCACCCCACAACCACCCCACCCCCCCACCACCACCCCCCCACCCCCCCCCCACCCCCACCACCCACCCCCACACCCCAAAAATCCCCCCCCACCCACAAACACACACCCAAACCAACACACACCCCCCACCCCCAAACCCCAACCACCCCCCCCCCCCCCCACCCCCACCCCCCCCCCAACCAACCCACCACAACCCACCACCCCCCCACCCACAACACCCCCCCATCCCCCACCCCCCCACACCACCCCACCAACCCAACCATAAAACAAAAATAAAACAAACCCCAACAACAACCCCAACAAACAAACAACACACACAACCCCCCAACCACAACAACCCACAACACCCAACCACCACACCCACACACCAAAAAACCCCACCCACACCAAACACCCCCCCCCCACACTCCCCCACCACACCACTAAACAAACCCACCCACACACACAAACCCCCCACCAAAACCCCACCCACATAAAAATAACCAACCACCCTCCCTCCACCAACCCAAAACCAAAACAAACACCCCACAAACAACACACATCCCCCCACAACACCCACCCCCCCCCCCCCCAAAACCCACAAAACCCCCCCCACCCCACCCACCCCACCTCCCCCCCACCACCCCCCAAACCCAACAACAAAACCACAACAACCCCCACCACACCACCCCCCACAAACCAATCCACCCCAACACTCCCCAAACACCCCCACACCAAACCACCAACCCCCAAAAAAACATACCAAACCCCAAACAACCCCAACAACCCACCAACCCCCACCCCCCACCACACACACACCAACCTCCCACCACAACCAAACCCCCCAAACACAAAAACAACAACACACAACCACCCACCCCCCCCACCCCCCCCAAAAACCCAACCAACAAACAACACCCCCCAACCACATACACAACAATAATCCCCCAACCAAACCCAACCAAACCAACCCCCAACCCCAACCCCCCACCCCACCACCCCACCACCCCCAACACCCACCAACCACCCCCACACCCCCCCCCAAACACCCCCACACCACACCCCCCCACCAAACCACCACACCCACCCACCCAACCAACCAACCCCCAACCCCCAACACCACAACCACCACCCCACCACCAAACAACCCCCCCAATACCCACCCCCACTACCCCCAACCCCCCAAACTCCCCCCCCATAACACTATACCCACCTCAATAACTCCACACACCCATATCCCCCCCACCCCCCAAAACCCACAAAACCCTAACCCCCACCCACATAATACACCATAAACTATCCCCCAAAACCAAAAACCACCTTTCCTCCTCCACCCACAACCACACCCCCCCCACATCCAATCTAATACTAACCCACCAACCCCAATAACCACCCCCCCAATACCCCCAAACATCAACCAAACCATCCACAATAAAATCTAACATTTACTCCAACAATCCCTATCAATCAAACTCCAATACACCTAAACACACACACTCCCTCCCCTACCCCCACACCCCCACCATTACCAAACACAACCCCCCCCAAACAAACTCCAACATCACTCTCATCACCCAATCAAACATCCCCCCCCCCCCCACCCCAAAACAATAATACACTCATCATCCCCCCACCCCCACCCCCCCCCTCCACCCCAAAATTCCCACCCCCTTCCATCCCCCCCTAACCCTCTCAACAACAATCCATCTCCACCCCCCCCCCAATACATCAATATAATCAATCCACAAACAACCCCCCCCCCACCCCACCCACAAAACCCCACAATCACCACATATTACCTAAACACCAAAAAAAAAACACCCCCCCCACCAACCTCCAAAACCCAAACCCAAAAAACATCAACACCCACACACAACCCAACAAACTACCATACCCCCCACCAACCCCCACACCCCCCCCCCCCAACACACCCCACCAACACCCCAACACAAACCACCCACAACCAACAACACCCCTCACCACCAAACCAACAAAACCCCCACAACCCCCACCAAACCACCACACCACCCTTACACAACTACCAAACACAATCACCAACCCAACACCCCTCAAAAACCACACACCCCCACCCACCCCCCCCAAACCCCACCACAAACCCACAAACCCCCCCACCCACCACCACACACCAACCACAACACAACAACACCCAACCTAAACCCCCCCAACCCCCCACCCCAAAAACCACCCCCCCAAAACCCACCCCACCAACCACCACCACAAACAAACACCCACACCACCCACCCCCCCCCCAACCAACCCCCACCCACCCCACCCCACCCCACCCCCCCACCCCACACCCACAACAACCCCACCCCCCAACCACCCCACACCCCCAACCCCCCCCCCCCCACCCCCCACACCACAAAACCCCCAACACAACCCCCCACCCAAAACACCAACCCCCAAACAAACCACCAACAACCACACCAACCCACACCCACCACCCCCCCAACACCAACCCCACACACCCCCCCCCACCAACCCCCACCCCCAACACACCACCCACAACCCAACACCCAAACAAACCACACCCCCACCCCCCAACTAACCCCCACCAACCCACAACACCCAACCCCCCCCCCACCACCCCCCAATCACAACCCCACACCCCAACCCTAATCCCCCCCCAACAAAATCACCCACAACTCCAACCCCAAAAAATAACACCAAACCCCCCCCCAACCCACCACACCCCCCACCAACCACACCACCAACCACCCCAAACCCACACAACACCAACAAAAAACCACCCACCCCAACCCCCACAAACCCATACCAAACCACACCCCCACAAACAAAAACAAAAACCAACACACCCCACCCCACTCCCCCCACCACCCCCCAACTACAAACCCCCACCCCACCCCCCCCACCCCCCAACCCACCCCCCCCCCACCACCCCCCCCCCCACACCCCCACACCCACCCAACCACCCACCACACCCCCCCAACCCACCACCCCCAACCCCCCCCACCACATCACTCCAAAACCCCAAACACCCCAATCCCAACCCCCCCCCCCCCCCACAACACAAAAACACCACACAAACCCAAAACAAACAATCCATATATATATCAATTAAAACACAAACACCCACAAAAACACACAAACACAAAAAACCCAACCACCCACCCCCCCCCCACAACCCCCTCACTCCCCCCCCCCCAAACCCCCCCACAAACCCAACCCCCCCCCACCCCCCCCCCCCCACACCCCCCCAACCCCAAACATACACCCCCCACAAACCCCCCAACCCACACAACCCCCCACCCCACACACCACCCACCCCAACCCCCCCACACCCCACCCCCCCAACAAACACCTCCCCCAACCCCCACCCCCCACAACCCCACCCCACACCATCACAAAACCCCAAAACACAACCCCTACACCACCCACCACACACCACCCAAAAACCACCAACCCAAACCCAAAACCAATAACAAAACCCAACACCCCCCCCCCCAACCCACACCCCCACCCCAAACACCCCCCCACAACCCACCCCACCCCCCCACTACACCCACAAAAACACACTCCACACCTACCCCCACACACACCTACACACCACACACACCAACCCCCACACACACCAACTCACATCACTTCACTCCCACTCACATCCCCCTCTCTCTCTCCTCTTTCTCTCCCCTCTCTCATCCCCCCCCTCATCACATCCCACACACACCACACACACCTCACTCACCCCCTCTCACCTTCCCACAACACAACCCACACACACCCCCACAAACTTCTACTCCCTCTCTTCCACACTCACCTCACACACTCCTCATCTACCACACAAACCTACACACACCTCTCTCTCTTCCCCCCTCTCAACATCCCTCTCCCTCTCCCCTCTCTCTCAATCTCTATACCCACACTCTACACCACACACTCCACACACACACCCCCACCACACACACCAACTAACCACACATCACCCCCCCTCACTCTCACCCCTCACACATCCCCACTCACACACCACTACACTCCCCCTCACACACCCACTCACTCACCACACACCACCAACACCAAACCAAACCCCCCCAACCCCAATTCCCACATATCCCATCATCCAATCCAACCACCCCTCATCCTATAATACCCCTCTCACTAAAAAACATACCCCTATCAACTCCTCTTCCTATAACCTCCCTCCTATTACCCCTTACATCAACCCAACCCATCACCAACCTACCCCCCCAATCCCCCTACCAATCCACACCAACAATACTATACCCACACTTCCTCCCCTATACACCTCCAACCCCCCTAATCTATCAACCCCCATCCCTCCCATCCCACCCCCTCCCCATTCCATCCCCCCCCCCAACCCCCCCCCCCCCCTTCACCCTTCATCTTCACCCCCCCCTCCTCTTATATTCCCCCCTTCCATCTTCATAAATCCCCTTCCTCTTCAATACTCCCCCCCTTCCATATTCATACTCCCCTTCCATCTTCCATACTCACCCCCTTCAATCTTTTTACTCCTTCATCTTATACTCCCCTTCATATCTTCCAATAACTCCTTCCATCTTCCTACTCACCTTTCATCTTCCATACACACCCTTCCATCTTCATACTCCCCTTCATTTATACTCCCTTCCCATCTTATACTCTCTTCATCTTATACTCCATCCATCTCCCTCCTCACCACTTAATCTTATAATCCCTTCATCTACCCTACTCCTACAACTTATATCCCCTATCATCTTACATACTCCCCCCTTCCATCTTCCATACTCCTTATCTCATACTCACCTTCCATCTTACCCCTCCCCATCGCATACTCCTTCATCTTATAAAAAACCCACACCAACAACCCCACACAAAAAAACACACCCCCCCCCCCCCCCAACAACCACCCCACCCCCCCCCCCACACCCCCCCAACACCCCCCACCACCCCCAAAACCCAAACCCCCCCACCACACCCCCCACACCCCCCCAACCCCCCCCCCCCCCCACAACCCCCCCCCCACCACCCCCACAAAAACAAACAAACCACAACCACCAAAACACAATCACCCACACCCCCCCAAAACAAAAAAACCATCCAACATTACCAACTCCACCCCCCACACCCCTACCCCCCACCAAACCCCACAACACAACCCCACACTAAACCCCCCAAACTACCCCCAACTACAAAAAATCCCTAACAAAACACCCCACCATATACAACACCAACCCAACAAAACCCATCATTCTATCCCCTCATCTACTCCACATCTAAAAAAAAACCCCAACAATAATTATTTCCACCCTTTCCCCCCCAAAATTCAATAACTACACACCCCACCAAAAATAACCCCCCCCCCCAACAAACATACCTAATCTCACAAAAAACCCCCAAACAACACCACCCACCACCCACACCATACCCCCCCCCCCCCCCCACCCCCCCCCCCCCAACCCACACCAACACCCACCCCACCCCCCCAACCCACAACCCCCACCCCACCACACAACCCCCCACCCCCACCCCCCCACCCACACCCCACCCACCACCCCCAAACAACCCACCCCCACCCCACCCCCCCCCCCCCCCAACCCAAAACCCCCCCCCCCCACACCACACCCCAAACACACACACCCCCCAAAACCACCCCCCCCCCCCCCCCCCCCCCCCCCCCCCACCCCCCCCCCCCCCAAAAAAAAAACAACACCAACTCCACCCCAACCCCCCCAACCCCCACCCCACCCCACACCAACAACCCAACCACCCCCACCCCCAACCCCCCCCCCACCCCCCCCCCCCCCCCCCACCCACCCCCCCCACAAACCCCACAAAACCCACCCCCCACCAACCCCCACCCCCCCCCCCCCCCCCCCCCAACCCCAAAAAACACCCCAACCAACCCCCCCACACACCCCCACCACCACCACACAAACCCCCACCACCCCACCACCCCCCAACACCACACCCCCACCACCAACACCCCACCACCCCCACACCCACCCTCCCAAACCCACCCCCCCAAACACACCCACCACCAACCCCCAAAAACACACCCCACCACAACACCACCCCAAACCCAACCCCCCACCCCCCCCCCACACCCCCCCCCCCTCCCAACCCACACCAACCCACCCCCACCCACCAACACCCCACCAACCCCCCCCCCCAAAACCCCCCCCCCCCCCCCAAACACCACCCAACCACACCACAACCACCCCCAACCACCCACACCCCCCAAACACAAAACAAACACACAAAAACCACAAACCACCAACCCCCCCCCACCCACCCCACCAACAACCCCACCCCCCCCAACCCCCCACCAACCCCCCCCCACCCAACACACCAAACACCCACAACCCCCCCCCCCACCCCCCAACCCCCACACCCCAAACCCCCACCCCACCCCAACACCCCAACACACACAACCCACCACCCCAACCACCCCCACACACCCCCCACACCCCCACACACCCCAAACCCAACACCCACCACCCCCCACCCACACCACCCACCAAACAAAAAAACCCAACCACCCAACAACCCCCCCCCCCCCCCCCCCACACACCCACACCACCCCCACCAAACCCCCCCCCCCCCCCCCCCCCCCCCCCACCACCCACCACCCACCAAAACACACCCCCCCCCCACCCCCACCCCCCCCCCCAACACCACACCCACCCCCACCCAACCAAACCCCACCACCCCCCCACAAACCCCCCCCCCCCCCAACACCACCACCCACACCACACCACAACCACCCCCAACACCCACACCCCCCACACAACAAAACACCCACCCAAAACCCCAAACAACCCCAACCCCCAACAAAACACCACCCACCCCCACCCCCCCCCACCAACCCCACCCCCCACAAACACCCCCCCCACAACCACAACACAACCCCACACCCCCCCCCCCCAAAAACCCAACCCACCCACCCAAAACCCCTCCCCACACCCCACCCCCCCACTCACCACCCACAAACCCCACACACCAAAACCCAACACCCCACCCACCCCCCACCCACAACCAACCCCACAAAACAAACCAAAAACCAAACCACCACACTCAAACCACACCCCACCCAACCCACCCCCCCACAACCCCCACACCACACCACCCCCACCAAACCCACCCCACCCCCCATACCCCCCCCCCCCAACCCAAACCACACAAACACCCACACCCAAAACCCCACCCCCAAACCCCCACCAACACCCCCCCACACAACACAACACAACACCAACCCCCCCCAAAACACACCACCCCCCCCACACCCCCAACCCCCCCAACCCCCCCACCCCACCCCCCCCCCCCCCAACAAAAACAAACCCACCAACCCAAAAACCCCACCCCCCCCCCACACTCCCCCCCACCCAACCCACCACCCCCCCCACACCCCCCCCCCCCCCCACCCCCCCAACCACACCCCCCCACACCACCACCCAACCCCCCCCCCCCCCCCCACCCCCACCACCCCAACAACACACCCACAAACCCAACACCCAAAATACCCCCCCCCCAACCATCCAACCCCCCCCCACCCCCCCACCCCAAACCCCCCAAACAACACCAAACCCAAACACACCACCTCACACCCCAACCCAAAACCACCCCCAACAACAACCAACCCCCCCCCCCCCCCCCCCACCCCCCCCAATACAAACCCACCCACACCCCAACCACACCCCCAAAACACCCCAAACACACCCAAACACCCAACCCCAACACCACAATCCACACACAACCCTAAACCAACCCCCCCACCCCAAAACCCCCCCCAACCCCCCAACCCCCCCACCACCCACCCCAACCCCCCCCCCCCACCCAACCCCCCCCAAACCCCCACCCCCCCACACCCCCCCCACCCCATAAAACCCCACCCCCACCCCCCACACCCACCACCACCCCAAACACACCACCCCCCCACACCCCCCCAAACCCCCCCCCCACCCCAACACCCCCCCCCAAAAACAACCCCCACCCCCACCACCCCCCCCACCCACACCCCCCCACCAACACCCCCCCCCCCACACACCCCCCCAACCAACCCCCCCCCACACCAACCACCCCCACCCACCCCCACAACCAACACACATACCACCCCCCCCCAACCCACACAACCCACCCACCCCCACCACCCACCCCCCCCCCAAACCCCAAAAACATCCAAAACCACCAAACAACCCCCCCAAAAACACACCCCCCAACACCCCCCACCAAAACCACAACCCACCACACACCACCACCCCCCCCACACACCACCCAACCCCCCAAAACCCCCCACCCACAACCCCCCCCCACACCCCACCCCACCACCCCCAAAAACACCCCACCCCCCCCACCCCCCCACCCCCAACACCCCCCCACCACCCCCCCCCCCCCCCCCACACCCCACCCCCCCCCCCACCACCAAAACCCCAACCACACAAACCACCCAACCCCCCACCCACCCAACCCCACCAACAAACCCCACCCCTAAAACCCACCCACCACCATACCCACCCTCCAAAACCCACCAAAAAACACCCCCAACCCTACCATACACCACCACTAAATTACACCACCAATTACCACCACCAAAAACCAACACATACAACCACACTCCCAACAAACCCACCTACCCAATAACCTACCCCTACCCCCCCCCCCCCTATTACACCACCCCTACCAAAACCCCCCACCCCACCAACACCCACCCAACCAAAAACCACCCCCCCCCCCACAAATCCCACCAACAAACCCAACCCACCCAAACCAAAACCCCCACACAATCCACAAACCCAAACAACAACACCCCAACCCCAACACAACCCACACCCCCACCCACACCCCCCCCAAAACCCACCACCCACCCACAACCACCCACAAACCCACCCCACCCCCACCCAACCCCCAAACACCCACCAACAAAACATCACACCCCATAACACTCCCCCAACCAACCCAACATCCCCACCCTCCAACCAATCCCCTACCCCCCCCAAACCATCACAACACACACCATAACACAACCAAAACCACCAACACAACCAAACCCACACACCACCCCACACAACAAAAAACACCCCCAACCCCACAAACACACATAACCCACCCCAAAACCCACAACACCAAAAACACACAAAAACCCCACAAACCACCCAACCCCCCAAACACACATAACAAAAAAAACCAACCAACCAACCCCCAACAAAACAAAACAACCCCCCCACCACATTCCACCAAAACCCAACCCCCATACACCACAACCCCCAATACACCCCAACTTACAACACACAAAAACCAAACCCAAATAACCAAAATTACCAAACAAACACACCAAATACCCACCACACCAAAAAATTACCAACCATTACAAAATACCACCAAATAAACCAAATTAACACACCAATAACACCAAACCCTAAACAACTTACCACATCCAATCAAACAATTACCAACCAATTACCTAACCCCAAAACCCCCCCCCCCCCCCCCCCCCCACCCTACCAACACCCCAAAAACATCTCCCTCTCCCAAACTACATACACCATCCAACCCAACCCAACCAACTCATCACAATACCACCCCCCACCAAACCCACACATACCAAACCCCACTATCCATCAATCATATTCTAAATCATAAATCCCTCCATACCCTATACACTCAAATACACCCCCCCAAACCCCAAATAACCTTAAAATACCACAAAAACACAACCCCAAACCCACCCCCCAAACCACTCCCCCACCCCAAACACACCACCAACCCAACACACACAAACAACCCACACACCCCCCCCCAACACCACACACAAACAAACACACAAACCCCCCCAACCCCCCAAAACAAACCACCCCACCACCCCCAAACACCCCAACCACAAACAACCACACAACCCCCCCACACCACCCACAAACCCCCCAACCCCCCACACCCCACCCCACCCCCCCCCACCCCCACCACCCACCCCCACCCAACAAACAACCCAAAACCCACCAAACCACACACCCCCCCCCCCCCAAACCCAACCTACCCACCCCCCCCCCCACCACACCCCCCCCCCCCACCCCCCACAACCCACACAACCACCCACCCCCCCCCACACCCCACAAACCCCCCCCCCACCCAAACCCAACCCACCCCCCACCCACACACCCAACCCCCAACACCAACCCCCCCACAACAAAAAACAACAACAAACACACCCCAAACCCCCCACAACCCACCCAACACACAACCACCCCCACCCCAACCCCCCCACACCACACCCAAACCACCCAACACCAAACACACCCCCCCCCCACCACACCCCCCACCCCCCCACCCCCAATCCACTACCACAAAAAAACCCACCATACCCCCCCCCACCAATACCCCCCCCCCCCCACACACCCCCAACCCACCAATTAACACTACATACCTTCAACCATAAAAATATCCATCAAAAACATAACAAAAAACAAAAACCCCACCCCACCCCCCCCAAACCACCCCACCCCCCCCCCCACAACCCCTAAACCCCCCACCCCCCACAAACCCACCACACCCCTCCAACCCCAACTTACCCAAATCAAATAACACACCCCCAACACACACCAACCCCCCCCAAAACCCCAAACACCCCCAAAACAACAACAATACACCCCCCCCTAACCCCATAACACCCCAACCCCCCACACAACAACACCAATACACCAATCCACCCAACCCCCCCAAACCCCCACACCCCCAACCAACACACTATCAATCTCCCAAACCCAAAAATACCTCATCACACCCAATACAACACCCCACAAATACCCTTCCCAACAATTCACAACACCCAACCACATAATCAATCCCAATTATATCCCCACCAACCAATAACAAAACACACAAACCCATCACAAACCCCTACCCCCACACCCTCCACCCCAAACTACAACCCCACCCCAACCAACCCCCACCCACCACACCACACCAAAACTCCCCAACACCCAAACCAACACCCCCCAACAAACCAACACACCCACCACCCCAAACCCACAAACCCCCCACACCCCCAACACCCCAACACCAAAACCCCAACCCCCCCCCCCCACACCCCCCACCCCCCCCACACACACCCCCCCACCCCCCCACACCCCCCACAACACAACCCACCCAACACAAACCCCACCAAAAAACAACCCACCACACAACCCCCCCCACCCCCACACCAACCCCAAACCCCACCACCAACAAACACACACAACACACCCCAACCAAACAACCACAAAACAACCCAACCCCCCCCCCACAAACCAACAACAACCCCCCCCCCCCACCCCCCCAACCCCCCAACCCCCCACCCCCACCCCAAACCCAACAACCAAAACACCAAACACCCACCACACCACACACCCCCACCCCACACACCCCCCCCCGACCCCCCCACCCCCCACCACCACCACAAACACACAACCCCAACTCCATCCATCCCCCCCAACCAAAAAAAACAACCCCACCACAACCCCCCCACCCAACCACCCCCCAACCCCCCACCCACCCAACCACACCATCCCTCCCCACACCACCACAACCACCACCCCCCCCCCCCCCCAATCATTAACAAACATACACAACCACACCCAACCCCACCCACCAAACACCAACCCACAAACACAACAAACTCCAAAACACAACCAACAACCCCACCCACCCAATCAACACCCCCCAAAACCCCAACAACAACACCAAACAACACACACCCCACAACCCACACAAAACCAACACCACACCACAACCCCCCACCACACACACACCACACAAACCCCCATCACACCCATACCACAATCAAACCCCAACACACCCCCCCCCCCCCCCCACACCAAACCAAAACAAACCCCCACCACCCACCACCCCCCCCACCCACAACCACAAAACCCCCCCCCAACAACATACCCCCCCCCCCCCAACTCCCCCAACAAACCCCCATCCAACCCCACCCAAACCACCCTAACCCACCAAAACCTATCCATTCACCCAACACAAACCACATCAAACATTCATTCTAATATATACCTACCCCACCCAACAACCCCCCCCAACCACCCCCACAACCATAATCACCCCCCCAAAAACACCACCACTCAACCACCACCCACACACTCTACAAAATAACCCACACCAACACCCCCCCCAACACCCACACAAAACCACAAACCCCCCTAACACCCCCCCACCCACACCAACACAAACCACCCATCCCCCCCCCAACCCCCACCTCCCCACTCACCCCCCCCACCCACAACCCCACACCCATTACCAACAAATACCCCCCCCCCACCCAAACCACAATACCTAACACAATCCTCCATCTTCAACCTTCCTCAACCTCCACACCCCAATCTCACTCATACCAACATCACAACACCACCTACTAAAAAAACCCCCCAATCCCTCAATCACAAAACCCCAACAAAATTCTTTCTTCTACCTTCTTCTAAACCCCCCCTACCTTATCCCCCACCACACCCCTACTCCAACCCCCCCCCAACCCCCTCATCCCCTTACTAACAATCCAATTAACCTAATCACCCTTATTTTTCAACCTCCCCCCTTATCCCACCTTACCCACCCCCCCTTTTTCTCTACACAATCACCACACAAAACCAACAACCCACATTCTAACTCTCCCTCCCATTAATCAATCTTAATCTTATCTACTCCTCCCCATCCCCCAACACCCTCATTCCCTTACCATTTCTAACAAATTATTCCATTAATCATTCATTCTATCAAACCATACCCCCCCCCCCTCATCCCAACTCCACTTCCCATTCTAAACACAACCCAACCAACACCCCCCCCCCCCCCACACAACCCACACCCTCCCCCCCCCACCCCCCACCCCCACCAAACCCCTCTAAATAAATAAACATCCCATAAAAAATACAACCCCCAACCCTACTACCCTACCCCCCTCAACATAACACCACAAACCCCCACCACCAACAAACCCTTACCCAAACCCCCCCACTACTATTATCATATTATATAACATAATAACTAAATATATCCATATCCTAAAATTAAATAAAATATAATAAAATAATCAAATCTATAAATCAAATAAATATAAACCCAACCCCCCCCCACACCCCCCCAACACCCCCCCCCCCCCAACCAACCACAAACACCCAACCACCCCCCCACACCCCCCCACCCAAAAAACCCCCCCCCCCCCCCACCACCAAACCAATACACCCCCCATAACACCCACCAACCCCACAAACCACACACCCCACCACACCACACCCCACCCCACTAACACCTCCCACACCCAACCACCCCAAACACCACCACCCAAACCACCCCCCCCCCCCTCTCAACCCCCCCCTAACCCTCACAAACCACCCAAAACCCCCTACCCTCCCACCACCCCCACCCAAACCCCCACCACACCCCACAACACCCCCAACCACAACCAAAACCAACACCCCCCAACCACCCCACCCAAAACCCCACCCCCCCCACACACCCCCACCCTCCCCCCCCCAACAAACCAAACTCAACAACACCACACAATCCCCCCTCACAACACCCACACACACCCCCACACACACACAACATCCCCACACACACCCCAAACATCACACCCCACTCACAACACACTCATCCACACTCACCACAACAAACACCTCAACACACACACTCACCACACAACACCTCACTCACACCACACTCACCCACACACTCTCCCCACACACACCCCTTCACTCTCACACCACTCACACCCACTCACACCCACACACAAACCACTCAACTACACACACCCACACTACACAACACACACCCACACACACACCACACCCACACCCCAAACACACACACACACACCACACACTCTCCACTATACCCCCACACACACCACCACACTACACACCACACATAAAATCCCCTCTCATCTTCCACACTCACACCTCTCACTCCACTCATCTCTCCCCCTTCTCTCTCCCACTACACTCCCCACATTCTCACAACCACACACCCACAACAAACCCAAACCCACCCCCCACCCAAACCCCACCCAACCCACAAAACCACCTCCACAACAAACAACAAACCTATCCCACCAACAACTCACACCACCACCAAAACCCATAACCACCCCAACCACAACACAAACCCCCACACCCACCCCCCCCCCCCCACCAACCCCCCCCCACCACCCCCACACCCCACAACCCACAAAAACACCCACCACACACCCCCCCCCCCCCCCCCCCCCCCACCCCCCCAAAACCAACCCACACCCCCCCCCCCAACCAACCACACCCCCCCCACACAAAACACCAAAACAAAACCACCCCAACCAAAAACACACCAACCACAACACCACAACCACAACCCACCACCCCAACAACAAAAACACCACCAAAACACCAACCACAACACACCAACCAAAAAACCCCAACCTACAACCCCACCACACAACAACAAAACCACCAACCACAAACCACAACAACATCACCACCAACACAACACCACCCCCAACCACACACCACCCAACCACAACACCACCCAACCACACCAAACCAACCACAAACACCAACCAAACCACCACCAACCACAACACCACCCAAACAACACAACACCAACCACTAACACTAACCCAAACACCATCCCTAAAAACAAACAACCCACACCCCACACCCCCCACACACACCAACACCCCCCCCCCCCCCCCCCCACCCCCCCACCACCACCCCCCCCCCCACACCCCACCACCCAACACCCCCCCCAACCCAAACCCCACCCCCCCCCCCACCCCACCCCCCCCACCAACCCCAAACACAACCCCACCCCCCCAACAAAAAACCCCCAATAATACAAACAACAACCCCATACTAAACCAAACCCCCCCTCACCCCAAAACCCCCCCCAAACAAAAAAAAAACAACCAAACCCACCCAAACCCCCCACACCCACCCCCCCCCTCAACCCCCCCCCCACCACCCCAACCCCCCACACCCCCCCACACACCCCCCCCCACACACACCAAACCACCCCCCAAAACTCACACATCCCCCACCCACCCCCCAACCCCCCACCAAACAAACCAAAAACAACCCACAAACCCACCCCCCCCAATACTTACTTTCCCCCCCCAAATCCCCACCAAACCACTAACTAATCAAAAAACATCCAACAACCACCAAAACAAACAAAAACCCTCTAACCACACCCCTATTATAAACACACCCCCCCACCCACCACCCCAAACCCCCCCCCCCCCCCCCCCCCCCCACAAAAAACAATACCCACCCCCCCACCCCCACCCCACAAACACCCACCCACAACACAACCCCACCACCCCCCCCCACCCCCCCACCCCCCCCCACCACATCCCCCACCCACCACCCCAAACACCCCACCCCCCCAACACCCCCCCCCCCACCCCCCCCACAACCCACCCCCCCCACCCACCAACCCCCAACAAACAAAAAACACCCCCACCCAACAAACCCACCCCCCACACCCCCCACCCCCCACCCCCCCCCCCCCCCCCCCCCAAAACAAAAAAAAACACACAAACCCCCCCACCCCCCCCAACCCCCACCCCCCCACCCAACCACCCACCCACAAAAAACAAACCCCACCCCAACACCCCACCCCACCAAACCCCCCCCAACCCCCCCCCCCCCAACCCCACCCACCCCCCCCCCCCACAAACCCCCCCACACACAACCCACCCCCCAACCAACCCCCCCCCCCCCCCCCCCCCCCCCCAACCCACTAAAACACCCCCCAAACCAACACCCCCCCACACACCCCCCACCACACCCCCCACACAACCCCACCCCCCCACCACCCCCCACCCACACACCCCCACCTCAACACACCCCACCACCACCCCCCCACACCACCACCCACACACCCAACCCACCCCCCCAACCACACACCCCCACCACCCAACCCCCAACAAACACCCAAACACAACCACCACCCCCCACAACCCCAACCCCCCACCCCCCACCCCCCCACCCAACACCCCCACACCTCCCACCCACCCAACAAAACCCCACCCCACCCACACCCACCCCCCATAACCCCCCCCCCCACCCCCCCCTTCACCTCCATCACCTATCAAACACCCACAACCTCCACCCCCCATACATATCCCATCCTCACCACCCACTCTTAATTACCATTAAATACCCTTAATCATCATCTATTACTCCCCAAAACCCCCCCCCCCCCCCCCCCCCCCCCACTAAAAACCAATCATCCCCCACAAAACAACAACCCCCCCCCCACCACCAACCACCCCCCCACCTAACAACCCAACTACCACATACCCCCCCCACCCCCCCCAACCCCCCCACACCCAACCCCCCCACCCCCCCCAACACCCACACAAACCACCACAACACAACCACCCCCACACCTCCACACCCCCCACACACCCCAAACCCAACACCCCACCCACCCCCCCACCCAACCACCACCCAACAAAAAAACCCAACACCCACAAACCCACCCCCCCCCCCCCCCCCCACCACACACCCAACACCACCCCCACAACCCCCACCCCCCACCCCCCACCACCACCCCACACACACCCCCCCCCACCCCCACCCCCCCCCAAACACACCACCCCCACCCCAACCAACACCCCACCCACCCCCCCCCACAAACCCCCCCCCCCCCCCCCCAACACAAAACACCACACCACACAAACCACCCCCAACACCAACCCCCCACACCACAAACAACCAACCAACCCCCCACACCACCCCCCAACCCCAACAACAACCACCACCCACCCCCCCCACCCCCCCCCCACCAACCCCCACCAACCCACCAAAAACCTCCCCCACAACAACCAACACCAAAACACCCCCCCCCCCCCCCCAACCCCACCCCACCAACCCACACCCCCACCCCACCCCACCCCCCCCCCACCACACCCCCACCACCCCCACACCACACCCCAAACCCAAAACCACACACAACCCCCACCAAACACCACCCACCAAACAAACCAAAAACACAAACCACAACAACAACCCCCCCCCCCCCCCCACCCACCACCCCCACACCCACACACCCCCAACAAAACCCCCAAACCCCCCCAACCCCCCCCCCCACCCCCCACCCAAACCACAAACAAACCCCCCCAACCACAACCACCAACCCCCACCCCCACAACCACCCACACAAAACCCCCCAACACCCACCCCCCCAACCCCCCCCACCCCACCCACCACCAACCCCCAACACCCACCCACCCACCCCACCCACAAACAACACACACACAACCCTCCAAAAACCCCCAACCCCCCCACCCCCCCCCCACCCCCCACCCCCCCCCCCCCCCCCCCCCCACCCACACCCCACCACCACCCCACCCCCCCCCCCCAACCCCCCACCCAACCCACACACCCCACAAACCCAACCCCAAAAAACACCAAACCCAACCCCCAACCCCCCCACCCCCCCCAAACCACACCAACACCCAAAAACACCACCACACACCAAACCCAAAACCACCCCAACCAACCAACCAAACCCCCCCCCCCACCACCCCAAAAACAAACCCACCCACACCCCCAACACCCCACAACACCAAAACCCAACCCACACACACCCCAACACCCCCAACCCCCCACACCCCACACCACCCCCACCCAAACCACCCCCACCCCACAACCCCCCAACCCCCAACCCCCCCCCCACCACCCACCACCCCCCCCCCACCCCACCCAACCCCCCAACCCACCACCCCCAACACCCCCCACCCCCCAAACACCCCCCCAACCCCCCCCCACCAACCCACCACAACCCCCCCCCAAACCACACCAACACCCAACCCCCCCCCAAACCCCCCCAAACCCCAACACCCCCCCCAAAACACACCCCCACCCCCCACACCCCCCCACCCTCACCCCACCACAACCCCCCCCCCCACAACCACCCCACCAACCCCCACCCAAACCCACCCCACCACCCACCCCAACAACCAACAACACAAACCCACCCCCCCCCCCAACCACACAACCCACCCCCAAAACACATCAACAAAATAACCAACCCCAAAAACCCCCCCCAAAATACAACCCCACCACCACAACCAACAACCCCACAAACACCCCAACCCCCCCCACACCCCCCCCCCCCCAACCAAACCCCCACCACCCCACACACACACCTCCCAACCACCATAACCCTCCCCCACCCACCACCCCCCCCAAACACCCAAACCCAAAACAACCCAAAACACCCCACACCCCCCACCCCCCCACCCCACACACACCCCACCACCCCCCCCCCCCCCCCCCACCCCCACCCCCCCCACCACCAAACCCCACACCCCCCCCCCACACAACCACCAAACCCCCACCCCCCCCCCACCAAAACCCACCCACCAAAACCCCCCCACCCCCCCCACAAAAACCCACCACAAAACCCACCCATCCAACCCACCACAACCCCACCCACCAACCCACCACCAAACCACCACCAAACCCACCACAAACCCACCACCAACCCCACACAACCCACCAACAAACCCCACACAAACCCCACCCCCACCAAACCACCACAAACCCCACCACAAACCCCCAACACCAAACCCCACACCAAACCCACCACCAATCACCCACACACAACACCACCAACCCACACACCCACACCCCCCACCCCCCCCCAAACACCCACCCCCACCCACCACACCCCCCCCAACCACCCCAACACACACCCACCCCCACAACCCCCCCCCCCCCACCAACCCAACCCCCCACCCACCCAACACACAACACCAAAACAAACCCCCCACCAACCCCAACAACCCACCACCAAACACCATCCCCACAACCACACCAACCACACAACCAACCACAACCAATACCACCCACACACAACCAAACCCACACACCCCACCCACACAACACACCAACACCCCAACCCCAACACCCAAAACAAACCAAACCCCCCCACCACAAACCCCACCCAACCCCAACCCCCCCAACCCCCCAACCCCCCAACCCCCCAAACCCCCAACCCCCCAACACACACCAACCCCCCCAACACCCCAAACACCAAAAACCCACCAACACCCAACACCCCAACCCCCACAACCCAAACCCCAATAACCCAAAACCCCCCCCCCTTCACCCACCCACAAAACCCACCAAAACACAACCCCACAAACCCCACAAACAACAACACCACCCAAAACCCACACCCAAAACACAACAAACCACATACCCCCAACCCACCCCCCCCCCACACCACCCAACCCCCACATCACCAACCCCCCCCCCCCTCCCCCCCCCACCACAACACACACCTCAACCAACCCCCCACACCACCCCAACCCCCCCAAAACAACAACAACCACCCCCCCCCCTCCCCCCCACCACCCACCAAAACCCACAACCAAAACCACAAAAAACCACCAACCCACAACACACCCAACACCCCAACCCCCCACACACCAACCAACCACCCAACACCCACCCAAACCCCCCCCCCCCACAACCCCCCCCAAACACCAAAAACACAATCCATAAAACACATAAACCACACCTCCCCCCTAACACCACACAACCCAAACACCAAAATAAACCCCCACAAAAACCAAAACACAATCCCACACACCCTCAACCCCATAAAACAACCAATTACACTAACATAACAAAATACAAATCTCCCCATAAAAACCCCCCCCCCAACCCCCCCCTCCCACCCCCCCCACCCCCATCCCCCCCCCCCCCCCACCCCACCACCCACAAAAAAACCATTATAGTACCCAATCCTTTTAACCTCCATATCAACACACCCACCAAAAAAAACCATTTCCACAACCTACACCCCCCCCCCTACCCACTCCCCCCCCCCCAAACCCACCCAACCCAACCCACAAACCAACAAAAAACTCACTCCTATAACCAACACAACTCCAAACAACACACCCCAACCCAAACCCTTACCCAAAACAACCCCCAACAACAACTACAACATATCCCAACCCCCAACACAACACAAACTAACACCACCCCACCACCCAACCACACACCCAACCCCCCCCACCCCCAACACCACCCCAACAACCCCCACCTAAACCAAACACATCCCACCCCCACACCCACCCCCCAAACCAAACCCCCAACAACACCCACCACCCCCCACCAAAACCACCCCCAAAAAAACCCAACCACCAACCACCAACCCACACCCCACACACCACCCACATACCACACACAACCCCCACCACCCTACACCACCCACCCCCCCCCACATCACCAAACCCCCCCCCACCCCACCAAACCCCCCACACACACCACCCCACAAACACCAAAAACCAAAAACACACAAACCACAACCAAACCCTACCCAACCCAACCCAATACCAACCCCCCACCCAAAAATCCAAAATCCCCAACCCACTAAACATAACAATACCACCCATCCCAAATACATCCTCCATACCATCTCTTCTATTCCTACATACCCCCCAACCAAACAAACACCATCTACATACTCCACAACAACATATCCAAACACCTAAATTCATCTTCACTCAACTTCCTCTCCCCACCACATTACATTTCCTATCTAATCACCCATCATATTTATACCCCCCCCCCCCACCCTTTTTATCCCCTCCTCCAATACACAAACCCACACCAACCAACCACACAACAACCCCCACCCCCCCCCCAACACCCACCCCCCAACCCCACCCCCCCCCCCCCCCCCCATCCACCCCACAACCCCCACCCACCCCCCACAAAACCACACACCCTACACCAAACCCCCCCAAAAACCACACACCCAACAAACCCACATCACCAAACCCACAACCCAACCAACCACCCATCCCCCACCCCATCCCCCCCATCCCAACACATCCCCCCCATACACTCAAATAACCCCCAACCACAAAAAATCCACCCTTAAACCACACCCAAAACACCAACCCCTCACCCACCCACAAACAAACAACACACACCAAACAAACAAACACCATTCCCCACCCACCACCCCCAAAATCCAACCCCCACCCCCCACCCCACCACACAAAAACAAACACCCCCCCCCACACTCCCCAACCCACCCCCAACACCCCAACAACCCCCACACCACAACCCAAACAACACAAACCCAACCAAAATTAACACTACCAACCAAAACACCACACACCACAACCCCCCCCCCCCATTCCACCCACCCACCACCACAACAAAACACAACACCCCCCACACCCACAACTCCATCAATAAACTAACCCACCCACAACCCCCCACCCACCCACACCACAAAACCCCCCCCAATCCCAACCCCACCCACCACACCAACCAAACCCCCAAATCACAAACTCACCACACCCCCCCCCCCCACCCACCACCCCAACCCCACACCACAAAAAACAACAACCAAACACAACACCACCCAACCTCCCCACAACCCAAACCACACCCAACAACAAAAAACACACCCAACCCCCAATCCACCCACTTACCAACCCCCCTTCATCCCAACTCCCCCCACCCACCCATACTCCCCAAACCACACAACCCCCCAACAACCACCCCCACACAACCACACCCCCCAACCCACCAATCCAAACAACACCCACCACCAACCACACCCCACCCACCACCACCAAACACCCCCCCACCCAACCAAAAAACCCCCAACACCCCCACTAAAACACCCCCCACAACACCAACCCAAAACCCCACCACAAAACCCAAACCCAACACCCAACACCAACCCCTCCACCCCCAACAAACAAAAAACAACAACCCCACCAAACACCCCCCACCCCCCCCCACCCACAAACCACCCCCACCTAAACCCACCCCACAAACCACCCCCACCCTCTACAAACACCACACCAACCCCCCCCACCCCCCACCACCCACACTCCCACATAACCCAAAACCCCCACCACCCACTCAAACAACCCCCCACCACATACCACCCAAACACACCCCCCCCAACCACCCACCCCACAAATCCCTACACAACCCCCCCCCCCCCCCCCCCCCCCCCCACCACACAACCACAAACACAATCTACCAACTACCAACCTACCCACTACTAACTCCCCCCCTCCCCCCCCCAAATCACAACTAACCACCAACCACACCCCCAATACATCAAAAAAAAACCCTACCCCAAACCCAACACACAAAACATCAAACAACACCACTCACACCCCCCCTACCAATCCCCCACCCCACCCAAACTCCCCCCACCCCCCACCCCAAACAACCAAACTAATCAATCAACCATAACCACTACCCTACTATTTATCCACCACAAACAATTAACCATACAAAACCCAAACCACCCCACACCCCCAACCCCCAACATCACACACCCTCCCAAATACAACAAACAACACAAAACATCACACCCCCATACCCCCAAACCCCCCACATTCCCTTAATATCCAACACCATCATACCATTCCCCTTCATTCATTAATTCCCCATCCCAACATACCCTCATACAACAACCATACCATTATCAATTCCAAACCCAACCCCCACCTACCCCCCCCCCCTCACCCCCCATCCCCACCCTACCCCCCCCCCACACCCCACCCCCCACACCCCTTTCTAAACATAAAAACAATCATAACATACACCAACCCTACTACCTACCCCCCTCCACCTAACACATTAACCCAAATACCCATCCCAACCCCCAAACCCCCCAAACCCCCCACTACCACAAACACAAAAACACAAAAAATAAAACCACCAAACTCTCAACACACACAAAACAAAAACACTCACATACACAAAAAACACACAAACACCCCCACCAACCCCCCCCCCCACACCAAACCCCCACCCCCCACCAACCCCACAAACCCACCCCCCCCACCACCCCCCAAACCCCCCCCCCAACCAACCAACCCCCCCCCACACTCCCCCACCCCCACACAACCCCCCCACACACCACCCCCACCCACCCCCCACCACCAACCCCCCCCCCCCCCCAACCCCCCACCCAAACCCCAACCCCCCACCACCCACCCCCCCCCCAACCCACCCACAACCCACCACACCCCCCCCCCCCACACCCCCACCCCCAACCCAAACCACAACAAAACCCCAACACCCCTACCCCCCCCACCCAAACACACCCCCCCCAAAACACCCCCACCCAACCCACCCAAACACCAAACAAAAACACACCACACCTACCACACACACCACACACACACCACACAACCACTCACACCACACACACCAAAACACACACCCCACACACACACACACACACCACACACACCACACACACCACACACCACCCACACACACTCACACTCCCATCTCTCTCCCATCTCACACCCCACTACACACTCCCCCCCATTCACTCCTCTCACACTTCCCTCAACACCTACACACACACACCCTCACACCACACAACCACACACACCACACACACCTCACTCAACACCAACACAACACCCACACCCACACACACAACACCCACACCCCCCCACACCCACTCACACACCACACACATCCCCACACACCACCAACACACACCCCCACACACACCAACACACACACCACACAACCCACACCCACCACACACACCACCACATCTACACTCCCACACAACCACAACACACACACACCCCACCCCCAACAAAACCACCAAACCCACACCAATAACCCACCCCACACACACCCACAAACCACACCCACAAATAACCCCAAAACACACCCACCAACAACCACCCCAAAATACCACCACAAACCCAAACCACTCCCCCAAACCAACCACCACACCACAACCCCCAACCAACCCCCCCCCCCCCCCCACACCCCCCCCCACCACACACCCACCCCCCCCACCACAACCACCACCACACCACCACCCCCACCCCAACCACCCCCCCCCCCCCCCCCAACCAACCCAACCACCACAAACACACCAACCACAACACCACCAACCAAAAACCCACCAACACAAAACCACAACCACAACCACACACCCAACAACAAAACCACAACCCACAACAACACCTACATCAAAAAACCAACAACAACCTCCACCCAACACAAAAAAAACCTACCAAAACCTACCAACCACAACTCACCAACAACAACAACACCAACACAACAACACCAACCAACCACCACCCAACACACACCAACACCAACAAACCAAACCAACACACAAAAACACCCCCAAAACAAACAACACCACCTACAACAACCACCAACCACACAAACCAACAATCAACCCTAACTCAAACTCCTTACAACACAAAACACCACCCCCACCCCCCCCACCCCCCCCCACACCACCCACCCCCCCCCCCCCCCCCCCACCAACCACACCACCCCCACCCCACCAACCCCCCACCCCCAACTCCCAAACACCCCCCCACAACCCCCCACCCCCCCCCACAACCCCACCCCCCCCCCCACACCCCCCCCCCACCACCCCCCCACACCACCCCCCACAAAACAAACCCCACCCCCCCCAAAACAAAAACCCACACCCCAAACAAAAAAAACAACCACCCAACACCAACTCCCCCCCCAAACCCCAACAACAACCCCCACACCACATACCCCCACACACCACAAACCCCCCCACCACCCCCCCACACACCCCCAAACACACCCAACACAACCCCCCACACCCCAAACCCACCACCAACAACAACCCCCACCAACAAAACAACAACCACACAACACCCCCCCCCCCACAATAAACCATTACCAAAAAACACCCACCACACACCCCCAAAACAACCCCCACAACACCTAACACCAAAAACCCAAACCCAACCCCACCAACACCAACCCCCCCCCCCCCCCCCACCCCCCCCCCCACACCCCAAAACACCCACCCCACCCCCCCCACCCCCAAACCCACACCACCCCCACACACACACAACCACCCCCCCACCCCCCCCCCAAACCCACACAATAACAACCCCCAAAACCACCCCACCCCCCCCCCCCCCCCCCACCACCCCCCCCCCCCCACAAACCCCCCCCCCCCAACCACCCCAAAAACACACACAAACCCACCACACACCCCCCCCCCCCACACCCCCCCCCCCCCCCCCCCACCCCCCCCCCCCCCAAACAAAAAAACAAACAAACCACCCCACAACCCCCCCCACCCACCCCCCCCACCCCACCCCACACCAACCACCCCAACCACCCCCCACCCCCCAACCCCCCCCACCCCCCCCCCCCCCCCCCCCACCCACCCCCCACAAACCCCCCACACCCACCCACCCCCACCAACCCCCCCCCACCCCCCCCCCCCCCCCACCCCACAAAAACACCCCCCACCAACCCCCCACCAACACACCCCCCACACCCCACACAACCCCCACCAACCCCACACCCCCCCCCACACACACCCCCCCACCACACAACCCACCACCACCCCCACCACCCAAACCCAAACCCCCCAACCAACACACCCACCAACACACCCCCACCACCCCAACCCCCCAACAACACACCATCCACAACACCAAACCCAAACCCAACCCCCCCCCCCACCACCCCCCCAACCCCCCCACACCCAACACAAATCCCACCCCCCCCACCCCAAACCAAACCCCACCCCCCCCCACCCCCCCCCACAAAACCCCCCCCCCCCCCCCCCACACCACCCACCCACACCACACCACAAACACCCCCCCCCCTCAACCACCCAACACCCCCCACACAACACAAACAAACCACCAACACCACACACACAACCACCCCCCCCCACCCCACCCACAACCCACAACCACCCCAAACCCCCCACCAACCCCCCCCACCCAACACACCACCCAAAACACACAACCCCCCCCCCACCCCACACAAACCCAAAACACCCCAACCCCCCCACCCCCCCACACCCCACACACACACCAACCCACCACCCAACCCACCCCCACACCACCCCCACACCCCCCACACACCCAAACCCAACACACCCCACCACCCCCCACCACACACCCACCCCAACAAACAAAAACCAACCACCCCCACCCCACAACCCACCCCCCCCCCCCCCCACCACCACCCCACACCACCACCACCAACCCCCCCCCACCCCCCCCCCCCCCCCACCACACCACCAACAACCCCCCACCCCCCCACCCCCCCCCCCAACACCACAACCCCCCCACCCCACCAAACCCACCCACCCCCCCAAAAACCCCCCCCCCCCCCCCAACACCACCCAACCAACAAACACCCAACACCACACCCCACAAACAAAACAACCACCCCAAACCCCCCCACACACCACCCCCCAACCCCCCACCAAACAACACCACCACCCCCCACACCCCCCCCTCCAACCCCCCCACACACCCCACCAAACACCCCCCTAAACCCACCAAACCAACCCACCACCCCCCCCCCCCCCAACCCACCCCCACCCACCCACACCCACCCCACCCCCCCCCCACCCCCCCCCCCCCCCCTCAAAACCCAACCCACCCACACACACACCCAAACCAAAAACCCACACACTCCCCCAACCACACCACACCAACAAAAAAACCACCACCCCCCCCCACAAACACCCCCCCCCCACCCCCCCCCAACCCCCCACACAACCACACCACCCCCACAAACCCCCCCAACCCCCCCAACCCCCCCCCCCCCCACCCCAACCACAACACACCCCACCCCAACCCCCAACCCCCCACCCACACCCCCAACAAACCCCCCAACACCCACCCCCAACACCCCCCCCCAACCCCCCCCCAAACCCCCAACCCCCCCACCCCCACCCCCAACCCAACCCACACCCACCCACCAAAAACCCCCACACCCACCCCCCCCCACCCCCCCACCCCCCCCCCCCCCCCCCCCCACCCACCCCCAACCACCACCCACCCCCCCCCCCCCCCCCCCCCCCCCACCACACACCCCCCAAACAACCCCAAAAAACCCCACAACCCACCCCCCCACCCCCCCCCCCCCAAACAACACCACACCCCAAACACAACACCACACCACCAACCCCAAAAACACCCCCACCACCAACCAACCCCCCCCCCCCCCCCCCCACCCAACACAAACCACCACACCAACCACACCCCCAAAACCAACCCAACAACCCCAACACCCCCACCCCCCACACCCACCAACCCACCCCCACCCAACAACCCACCCCCCACCCCCCAAACCCCCCCAACCCCCCCACCCCCCCCACACCACCCCCCCCCCCCCCACACAACCCCCCCAACCCCACCCCCCCCAACCCCCCCCACCCCCAAAACCCCCCCCCCCCCCCCCCACACCCCCCCCCACCACCACCCCCCCCAACACCCACCCAACCCCCCCCAAAACCCCCCCCCCACCCCAACACCCCCCAAAACACAACCCCCCAACCCCACACCCCCCACCACACCCACCAACACCCCCCCCCCCACAACCCCCCCACCAACCCCCCACCAACCACCCCCACCCCACCCCCAAAACCCCCCAAACCCAAACACCCCCCCCCAAACCACACAACCCACCCACCCACCACCCAACCCCCCCCCCAAACCCAAAAAACAACCCCACACAACCAACACACCCCAACAACCCCAACCCCCCCCACACCCCCCCCCCAACCCACACCACCCACCCCCCCCCAAACACCCCCAAACCCACACCACCCACCACCCCCCCCACCCCCACCCACCACCCCCAAAAACCCCCACCCCCCACCCCCCACCCCACCTCCCCCCAACCACCCCCCCCCCCCCCCCCCACCCAACCCCCCCCACCACAAAACACCACCCCCACACAACACACCAACCCCCCACCCACCAAAACCCCCACCCACCAAACCCACCCACCAAACCCCTCCAACCAAACCCCACCCACCAAACCCCACCACCCAACCCCCACCCACCAAAACCCCCACAACAAACCCACCCCACAAAACCCCACACAAACCCACCCACCAACCCCACCACCAACCACCAACCAAACCCCACACCAAACCCCACACCAAACCCACCACACAACCACACCCCCACCAAACCACACAAACCCACCCACCAAAACCCCAACCAAACCCCACCACACAACACCACCAACCCACACACCCACCCACCCCACACCAACCCACCCCCCACACACCCCCCCACCCCACAACCACACCACACCCACCCCACAAACCCCCCCCCCCCCCACCAACACAAAACCACACCCACACAAAAACCACCCCAAATCTAACCCCAACAACCCCAACACCCACCCACACAACCAACCCCACAACAACAAACAACCAACCACAACCAAAACACCACACACAACCCAAACCACACACCACCCAACACACCCCCTACCCCCCAACCCCCCCCAACCCCACAACCCAAAAACACCCCACCCCCCCAACCCCCAACCCCCAACCCACCAAACCCCCCAACCCCCAACCACCCAACCCCCACCCCCAACACCCCCAACCCCCCAACCCCCCAACCCCCAACCCCCAACCACCAACCACCCTACCCCCAACCCCCAACCCCCCAACCCCCAACCCCCCAACCCCAACCCCCAACCCCCAACCCCCCACCCACCACCAACCAACCCCCAACCAAACCACCCCAACCCCCCAACCCCCCAACCCCCACCCCCCACCCCCCCAACCCCCCCCAAACAACCCCACCCCCCCCAACCCCCCCCCCACCACACACCCAACACCCACCAACCCACACACCCAACACCCCCAAACACAACCCCCCCCCCCCCCCCCACACAACCCACCCACACACTCACCACCACAACACCACAACAACCTCCCAACCACAACAACCAACCACCACACTCCCCACACAACCCACAACCCAACCAACCCCCCCCCAAAAAAAAAAAAAAAAAAACCCCCCCCCCCAAACCCCCCCCCAACACCAAACACACAAACCCAAAACACACAAACAACCAACACCACCCCCCCCCCCAAACCCCACACAACCAAACCAAACCCCCCAACCACCCCACACAACAAACCCAACCCACCACACCCCAACACAACAACCACAAACACACCCAACCCCAAAAACAAAACACAAAAACACCCACCAAAAAACCCCCCCCCCAACCCCCCACCACCACCCCCACCCCCAACCCCCACCCACCCACCCCCACCCCAACAAACACACCAAAACCACCCAAACCACCACCCCCCACCCCCCCCAAACCCCCCCCACCCCCCCCCCACCCCACCCCCCCCACCCCAACCCCCCCCCCCCACCCCCACCAACCCACACACCCCCCCCCACCCCACCCCCCACCCCACACCACCCCAACCCCAACACAAACCCCCACAACAACAAAACAACAACAACACACACCCCCAACACCACCACCACCCAACACCCAACCCCCCACCCCCCACCACACACCCCCCCACCCCAAACACCACCCCCCCCCACCCCACCCCCCCCCAAACACAACCACACAACCACCCCCCCAACCCCCCACCAAAACAACCCCCCCAAAAACACAACCACCCAAACACAACCCACCACCACCCCCCCAAACACCCACACAAACCCCCCACCCCACACACCCCCCCCCCCCCACAACCCCAAAAACCCCCCCCCCCCCACCCCCCCCCCCACCCCCCCCAACCCCCCACCCCAAACAAACACCCCACCCCACCCCCCCACCCAACCCCCCCCACCCACCCCAACCCCACCACTCCAACACCCAACCCCCCCCACAACAACCACCAAACAACACAACCACCCACCCACCCCCCCCCCCCCACACCCCACCACCCATACAACACACCCACCCCCACCAAAACAACCCAAACAACCACCCACCCCCCCCCCACAAACCAACCAAACACAACACCTCAAACACAAAAAAAAACCCACCACCCAACCCAACCACACCCAACCCCCCAACCCCACCCACCCCCACCCCCCCAACACCCCACCCAACCCCCCCCCCCCCCCCCCACAAACACCCCCACACCCACCCCCCACAAACACCAACACCAACACCCAACCCACCCCCCCCCAACCCACACCACAACCCCCCAACCCCCACAAACCCCCCCCCCAACACCCCATCAACCACACCCCACCCCACCCCACACCAACCCCCAACCAAAACAACCCAACACAACACCCCCCCCCCACACCACCAACACCAACCCACACAAACACAACAAACACCCCCAACCAAACTACAACCAAACAACCACCCCACACCCCCCCCCCCCCCCACCCCCCCCCCACCCAACCAACCAACAAACACCCCCCACAAACCCCCACCCCCCCAACCACAAAACACCCACCCCCACCCCCACAACCACAAACCAACACCCACAAACCAACCTACACCCTACAAACAAAACAACCCCACACACAACCCCCCACCCCACAACAACCCACCACCCAAACCCCCACCCCCCCCCACCACCACCACAACAACACCCCACACCCACCAAACAACCACAACAACCCACCACAACCCCCCCCCCCCCATAAAACCCACAAACCCCCATCCCACCAACCCACACCCCCCAACCCACACCCCCCCAACACCAACACAAACACCACCCCCCCCCCCCCCCCACATACAACCACACCTCAAACAAACAAAAATCACACAAAAAACCCACCCCCCCCCCCCAAACACCCAAAACCCCAACCACCAACCACTAACTAAACACTCACAACCACCAAACAACCAAACACCCCAACACCCCCCACCCCCACCACCCACACACCCCACAACCCCAATCCCCCCCCAAAACACACCAAAAACAACCCCCCCACCACCACCAACCTTCACATACACCCCCACCACAACCAAACCCACACCACCCACAAAACCCCCCAACCCCCCCAAACTAACAATACCCCCCCAAACTTCCCCCTTACCATACCTCCCCCAAACCTCCCAATCCCAACATTTCCCTCCTATATCCCATATTTAACCAACTTCCATCCAATCCATAATTTCATTCTTTATCATTATTCTCCCCTCCTTTCCCCATAACCCCCCACATCCCCCCCACCCCAACAACCCAAAACTTTTCCTTCCCCCCCCCACTTTTCACCCCTCAACTCCCCCTTACCTCCCTCCATATTATTTTTCACCCTCTCATCCCACCCACCCCCCCCTCCACCACCACCCCCCACACCTCCCCCCCCACCCACACCCACAACAACCCCCCACCCCATCCCCAACCACCCCCCCCCCCCCAACCACAACCACCCCACAAAACCCAACACAACCCCCCCCCCCCCACCCCCAAACAACCAACCAACAATTCCACAACAACCCCCCAACCCACAACACCACACCCCCAACACACCTTCCCACAACACACAACACCCCCACAACATCCAAAAACCACCTTCCCCCCCCCACATACCCCCCCAAACACACAACCAAACACCCCCACCACACCCCCCCCCCCCCAAACAAACCCCCACCCACCCCCAAACTCCACCCCCCCCCCCCACCACCCCCAAACCAAAACCCCCACACCCAACCCACACCCAACAAAAACCCCACAACACCATCCCCCCAAACACACCCCCACCCCCCCACCCACCACCCAACACCCACAACCACCAACCACCCAAAACCAACACAACACCACCACCCCACCCCACCAACCCAACCAAACCACACACACAAAACAACAACTACAACACCAACCCACCACCCATCCCAACCAACACACCCCATCCCCCCACCACCCCCACCCCCACACCCAACCCCCCCCCCCCCCCCCCCCAACCCCCCATCCAAACAACAACCAAACCACCAAAAACCCACCCCACACCCCCAACCCCCCCCCCACACCACACCACAAAACACAACCAAAAACCCCAATCCCCAACCCCCCCTAAACAAACACAAACACTCACCTAAAAAACTCAAACAACAAATACAAAAAAAACACAAAAAAAAAAACCACAAAAACACACCAACACAAAACCAAAACCCCCACACCCCCCCCCACCCCCCAACACCCCCCCCCCCCCCAACCCCCCCACAAACCCACCCCCCCCCACCCCCCCCACACCCCCCACCCAACAAACCCCCACACACCAACACCCCACCCCCCAAACAACCCCCCCCCCCCCCCACCCCCCACCACCACAACCACCACCCCCACCACCACCACCCAAACCCCAACACCCACCCCCAAACACCCCCACACCCCCCCCCACCACCCCCAACCCCCCCCCCCAAACCACCCCCACCCCACCCACAACCCCCCCACACCCCCAACCCACCCCAAACACCAACCAAAACCCAACACCCAACCCACCCACAAACACCCCCCCAAACACCCCCAACCAACCACCCAAAACACAAAAAACCCCACACACACAACACACACAACAAACCACACACAACAACACACCACACACACACACAACACACAACACACCACAACACACACAACACCAACACACCACACACACCCACACACAACCAACACACCACACAACAACACAACAACCCACACAACACCAACACAACCCACAACACACACACACACAACACACACCCACACACACCCACAAAACCCGCACACACCAACACACACCCCCACAACAAACCACACAACACCACACCCCACACCACACACACCCACACACACACACACCACACACACACACCACACACCCCACCAACAAACACACAACACCACACACACACCACACACAACCCCACACCCACCACACAACACACCACAAAACACACACACCAAAACACCACAACCCCCCCCCCAACCCCCCCCACCCAACCACACCTCCCACCCACACACACCAACCACACCACACCCCCACACACCCACAACACCCACACCACCACCACAACCCAAACACCACAACCCACACCACCAAAACCCCAACACCCCCCCCCCCACCAACCCCCCCCACACACACCCCACCCACCCCCCCAACACAACCCCCACCAACCACCCCCCACCCAACCAACCCCCACCCCCCCCCAACCCCCCAACACACAAACCCCCAAACCCATACAACAAATCCAACACAAAACACACCAACCACACACCACCAACTCAAAAAACCACCAAACCACAACACCACCCCAAACCACAAAAACACCCAACCAAACACCCACCAACACAACACCACCCAACCACAACAACACCCAACAACACCACCCACACACAAACCACCAACCACAAACACCACCAACACACACACCAACCAAACCCACAACACCACCAACCAACACACCAACCACAAAACCACAACCACACACCACCAACCACAAAACCACCAACACAACACCACCCCCCACCAAACAAACAACACCAACCAACACCCACCAACCACAACCCACACACCACCACAACCACAACACCCCCCCAACCCCCCACCCCCCCCCCCCCCACCACCCCCCCTCCACCCCCCCCCCCCCCCACCCACCCACCCCCCCCCCCCACCCACCAACCACACCCCCCACCCAACCCCCCCACCCCCCCCCCCCACCCACCCCCCCCACCCCCCCCCCCACACCCCCCCAACCCACCCCCCACAAAAACAAACCCACCCCCCACCAAAAACACACCAACCCACACCCCCAACTAAAAAAAAAACACCACCCCACCCACCCATCCCCCCCCCCTACCCCCCACACACCCCACCAAACCCACCACCACCAACCAACACCCCCCACACACCCACACACACCCAAACACCCCACCCACACACAACCACCACCACCCCACACCCCCACCCAAACAAACACCCACCACCAAACCCCCCCCCCCCACAAACAAACCAAACCCCCCCCCCCCCCCCAACAAACCCACCACACCCCCCCCCAACCCACCACCCAACAAACACCCAACACACCACACCCCCCCCCCACCCCCAACCCAACCCCCCCCCCCCCCCCCCACCCCCCCCCACCCCACAATCACACCCCACCCACCCCCCACCCCACAACCCCCCACCCCCCCACACACACACACCCCACCCCCCCCACCCCCACCCCCCACACCCCACCCACACCACCAAACACCCCAACCCCCCCCCCCCCCCCCCCCCCCCCCCCACAACCCCCCCCCACCACCCCCCCACCAACACACCACACCCCCCCAACACAACCCCCCCCCCCCCCCCCCCCCCCCCCCCCCCCCCCCCCCCAAACAAAAAAACAACCACCCCCACAACCACCCCACACCACCCCCCCCCCCCCCACCCCCACCCACACCAACCCCACCCAACACCCACCCCCAAACCCCCCCCACCCCCCCCCCCCCCCCCCTCCCACCCCCCCCCCCACAAACCCCAACACCAACAACCCACCCCCACCAACCCCCCCCCCCCCCCCCCCCCCCCCCACCCCACCAAAAACACCCCCACCACAACCCCCCCCACCCCCAAACCACCCCCACCAACCCACACACCCCCACCACCCCCACCACCCCCACCACCACACCCCCACCACCACACAACCCCCACCAACCCCCCCACCACACCACCCACACAAACCACCCCAAACACACCCACACCCCAACCCCCCCAACACACACCAACCACAACACCACCCCCCAAACCCCCAACCCCCCCCACCCCCCCCACCCCCCCCCCCAAACCACACACCCCCCCCCACCCAACCAACCCCCCACCCACCCACCACAAACCCCCCCCCCCCACCCCCCAACACCACACCACCACCCACCCCCACAACACCCCCAACAACCCACACCCCCCCACAAAAAAACCAACACACCCAACACCACACACAACACCCCCCCCCCCCACCCCACCCACAACCCCCACCCACCCCCAACCCCCACCCCAACACCCCCCACCAACACACCCAACAACCACAAACCCCCCCCCCACCCCCCCAACCCCACACACCAACCCCCCCCCCCCCCCCCAACACCCACACACACACAACCCACCCACCCCCAACCACCCCCCCCCCAAACCCAACCCCACACCCCCCACACACCCAAACCCAAACACCCCCAAACCCCCACCCACACCACCCACCCAAAACAAAAAAAACCCAACACCCACACACCACACCCCCCCCCCCCCAACAACCAAACCCCACACATCCCCACAAAAACCCCCCCCCACCCCCCCCCCCCCCCACCCACCACCACCACACAACCCCCCCCCCCACCCACCCCCCCCCCCAAACCACACCCACCCCCCCCCACCCCAACCAACACCCCACCCCACCCCCCCCCCCCCACAAACCCCCCCCCCCCCCCCAACACACCACCCACACAATCACAACCAACACCCTACCACCCACACCCCCCCCCACACCAACCAAAACACCACCCCAACCCCCCCCCACACACCACCCCCCTACCACAACCACACAACCACCACCCTCCCCCCACACACCACCCACCCCCACCAACCCCCCCCACCCACCAAAACACCCCCCCCAACAACACAAAACCCAAACCCCACCACCCCCCCACCCCCACCAACCCAACCCCCCCACACCTAAAATAAACCCCTCCCCACCCCAACCCCCCCCCCCCATAACCTAACATACTAACCACCCTCTATCACCACTTACACAAATCCCCATCACACATCACCCCCCTCACCCAACACCCAATCAACAACTCCTCCCACACTACTAATAAACTAAAAACCCCCCAACCACCCCACACAACCACACCCCCCCCCCCCCCCCCCCCCCCCCCCCCCCACAACCCCCCCACACCCAACCACCCCCCCACCAAACCCCCCCCAACCCCCCCAACCCCCCCCCCCCCCACCCCAACCAAAACACACCCCCACCCAACCCCCAACCCCCCCCCACCCACACCCACAAAAACCCCCCCAAACCCACCCCAACACCCCCCCCCACCCACCCCAACCCCCAACCCCCCCACCCCACCCCCAACCACACCAACACCCACCCAAAAACCCCCCCCAACCCCCACACCCACCACACCCCCCCCCACCCCCCAACCCCCCCCCCCCACCCAACCCACACCCCACCACCACCCACCCCCCCCCCCCCCCCCCCCCCCCCCCCCACCCCCCACACCCACAACACCCAACACCCAAAACCCCCCCCCACCCAACAAACCCCCCCCCCCCCCCCCCCACCCCCCCAAACAAAACCACACCCAACACACCACACACCCACCCAACCAACCCACCCCCAACAACACCAACCCCCCCCCCCCCCCCAACCCCAAAAACAAACCACCAACCCCCACACCACCCCAAAACCCAACCACACACACCAACACCCCCCCACCCCACACCCCACACCACCACCCCACCACAACCCAACACCCACCCACAACCCCCAACCCCCCACCCCCCCCCACCACCCCACCCCCCCCCCCCCCACCCCAACCCCCCAACCCCACCCCCCCCCACCCCCCCACCCCCAAACACCCCCCCCCCCCCCCCCACCACCCCCCACCAACCCCCCCAACCAACACCCCAACCCCCCAAAACCCCCCCACCCCAAACCCCCCCCAAAACACAACCCCACCCCCCACACCCCCACCCACACCCACCAAACCCCCCCCCCACACACCCCCCCCCACCCAACCCCCCCCACCAACCACCCCCCACCCACCCCAAACCAACACCAAAACCACCCCCCCCCAACCCACAAACCCACCCACCCACCCAACCCAACCCCCCCCCCAAACCCCAAAAAACTACCCCACACCACCACACACCAACCCCCCACACACACAACCCCAACCCCCCCCCACACCCCCCCCCCACCACCACCACCCACACACCACCCAACACACCCCAACACCACACCCCCCCACCACCCCCCCACCCCCACCCCCACCCACCCCAAAACACCCCCACCCCCCACCCCACCCACACCCACCCCCCCACCACCCCCCCCCCCCCCCCACCCCACCCCCCCCCACCACAAACCCCACCCACACACACCCACAACCCCCCCACACTCAAAAACCACCCTCCCACCAAACCCCCACCCACCAAACCCCACCACCATACCCACCCCACCAAACCCCCCCCACACCAACCCCCACCACCAAAACCCCCACACCAAACCCACCACCACCCACCACCAAACCACACCAAACCCCACACCAACACCCAACCAAACCCACCACCAAACCCCACCACCAAACCCACCACCAACCCCACCACCCCAACCCCACCACCAAACCCCACCACCAAACCCCACACCAAACCCCACCACAAAACAAACCAACCCACACACCCACCCCCCACACCCACACCAACCCACCCCCCCACACACCCCCCCCCCCCACCCACCCACAAACCACACCCCACCCCCACAACCCCCCCCCCCACAAACCCACACCCACACCCAACACACAACACCCAAAACACACCCACAACAACAACCCCACCACCACACAACCCACCCACACACACAAACAACAACCAACAACCAAAACCACAACACAAACCCAAACCCACACACCAACCACAAAACCCCAACACCCCAACCCCAAACCCCCCAAACCCCCTACCCCCCACCCCCAAACCCCCCAACCCCCAAACCCCCAACCCCCCCAACCCCCAACCCCCCAACCCCCCCACCCACCAACCCCCCCCCAACCCCCCAACCCCCCAACCCCCAACCCCACCACCATCCCCCCAACCCCCCACCCCCAACCCCCCCAAACCCCCAACCCCCCCCCCCTAACCCCCAACCCCCCAACCCCCAACCCCCACCCCCCAACCCCCAACCCCCAACCCCCCAACCCCCAAAACCCCAACCCCCATCCACCAACCCCCACCCCCAACCCCCAACACCCACCCCCCCCCCCCCACCCCCCCCCAACACACCCAAACCAACCAACCCCACACACCCCAACCCCCCCAAACACAACACCCCCCCCAACCCCCCACCACCCAAACACACCCACCACCACCAACACCCACCAACATAACAACCAATCCCACAACACACCCAAACACAACACACCCACACACAACCCAACCACACAACCACCCCCAATCCCCCCCACCCACACACCCCCCCCCAACCAAATCACACACACCCAAAACAAAAATCCCAAACAAAACACCCCCCCCCCCCACACCACACTAACCCAACACCAAAACCCCCCCCACACCCCCCCACAACAACAAACCCACCCACCACCCCCACAACACAACAAACAAAAAACACAACACACACAACAACCCCCACACCACCCACACTACACCCCCCACCCCCCCACCACCCCACCCCCCACCCCCCCCCCCACCCCCTCCCCAACCACCAACACACCCCATACAACCCCCCAACCCATACACACACCCCAAAACCCCAACCCACACCCAACACCCAACCAAAACCCCCCCCAACCACCCCCCCCCCCCCCCACCCCCTCCCCCCCCCACCACCCCAACCCAACACACACACCAACACAACAACCCACCCACTACACCCACACTCAACACCAAACATCACATAACCAAACCTAACCATATACTTCCCCAAACATTACCCTTTCTTTCCCTTCAACATCTACCCCCCCCTATCTCCCAACCCATTTCCCAACACCCCCCAACTACAATTCCCTTAATCACATCAACCACAACCCCTCATCTCCATTCCAAACAACCCAATATCTCTCCCACCCCCACACAACTCCACACCCCACCCCTTTAACTTCCCCTCTCCATTCTACCACCCCCCCCATTACCCAACCCCTCCTTTTCCCCATCCCCCACATTTTTTCAAATTCATCCATTATCCTTAACACCTCAATCCTAAACAAAACTCCTATAAATATTCTCTTACACACACATCCAACCATACCTCCCCCTCCCCACCCCCACCCCTATTCAAACTTTTCCCCCACCCACCAAACCCACCAACCCTCCAACAACTTCCCCCCCCACTACAATAAACTTAACACCAAATCCAACCTACAAAAAAACCCAAACCCCCCCCCAACACACCCTACAACAAACCCCAAAACAACAACCACAAAAACAAACACACAACACCATAAACACAACCAAAACCCAACCCCCCACCCACACACCCACCACCCCCACCAACAAACCACCACCAAACCAAACCCACCCAACCACACCCCCACAACCCAAACAAACACCACCCCCACACAAACACCAAAACAAACCCCACAACCAAACCCAAACCAACCAACCAACCCACCCCACCACCCCCCACCCCCCCCAACACCCCCACCAACCCCCCACCCCCCCCCCCCCAAACCACCCCACAACACCCCCCCCACCAAACCAACCCACACAACCACCCAAACCCTAACCAACCCAACCCAACAACAAAACCACAACCCCCCCACCCACCCCCCCAAACACCCCCCCAACCACCCCACAACCCCCCCCCACACCAAAACACCCAACACAACAAAAACACCCCACAACATAACAACCCACATACACCCCACACACCACCAACACCACCCACCACAACAACAACAAACACACCCCAAACCTAAAAACAACAAAACACACCCAACCCCCACACACCCCCCCCACCAAACCACCAACAAACACCCCCCCCACCCCCCCCCCCCACCAACCCACACCAACCCCTCCCCCCAACCCCAATCCCAAACACCAACATACCCCCAACAAAACACACCCACCACACCCACCCCCCACCACCACAACCCCCCCCAACACCCCCCAACCCCACCACCACAACACACACACCCCCCACCAAACCACCCCCCCCACCCAACCACAAAAACCCACAACCACAACCCCCCCCCCCCCCCACCCACCAACCCCCAACCACCAACCACACCACCACAACACCCCCCCAACACCCAAACCCCACCACCCCCCCCCCCCCCCACAAAAACCACCCCACACCACTAAAAAACACCACCCAAACACCCCACAACCACCAAACCCCCCCACACACCCACCACAAAAAACACACCTCAACCCCCCACAACCACCCAACCACCCCAACACCCACCCCCACACACCACCCACCAACCCCCCCCAACCCACCACACCCCCACCACAACCAACCCCCCCACCTCAAAACCTACACAACCACCACACCAACCACCCCCCCCCACCACCCACCCAAACCCCCCAACCCCAACAAACCACCCCCCACACCCCCACACACCCCCCCCACACACCCCACCCAAACCACACAAACCACAAACCCCCCACACCCACCCCACCAACCACAACCAACACACTAAACACACCCCACCAAAACACACACCCACCCCCCCCCCAAAAACACCCCAAAACCCACCCCACAACCTACCCCCCCCACCAAAACCATACACCCCACACACCCCCCCCCCACACCCCACCCCCCACCCCACCCCCCCACCCACACCCAACCAACCCCCCACCCCCAACCACCCCCACCCCAACCCCCCCCCACCCCAAAAAACCCAACACAACCCCCCCCACCACACCACAACCAAAAAACCACCACAACCACCCCAACCCACACCACCACCCCCCCAACACACCAACACCCACCACAACCCACCCCCAACCCACCCAACCCCCCCAACCCAAACCAAACCACCAAACACACCAAACCACAAACACACAACCCCCCCCCATACAATCCCCCCACCCCCACCAAACAAACCCCCCCCCCCCACAACCCCAACCCAAAACAAACCCAATACACAAACCCCAACAATAAACCCCCTCCCCAAAAAAATACACCCAATACTAAAACAAAACCCACACAAAAACACCACACCCCACTAACAACCAACAACCCACCAAAAAACCCAACAACACCATAACAACACACCCACCAAACACCCCACCCACCATTCCAACAATCAACCAAACCCATCAAAACCCCCCCAACCCAAACATAATCCATCAACCAACCCCCCCCTCCTCCCCCAACCAACCCAACCATACAAAACCCCCACCCCACCCCCACCCAACACCACCCCCCCCCCCCACCCCCACCCCCCCCCCCCATAACCAAACACACCCCACATCAACACCCCCCACCCAACACCCAACCCCCCCCACCCCAAACCCCCCAACACACACATCCATACCCCCCCCTACCCCCCTTACCCCCCCCCCCCCTATAACTCAATATCAAATAAAACAAATATAACTATAAATCCACATAAAAAATAAAAATAAAAATATCTATATATATAACATATAACAAAACAACCCTCACACCCCCCCCCCCCAAACCCCTACACACCCCCCCAACCCCCCACAACAACCCTAATCCATACAAACCCCCATCACCCCCATCTAACCCCCCATAACCCCCTAACACATACAACCCCCATATCTACCCAAACCCCACACAACCCCCCCACCCACCCTCCAACCCTCACCATCCCCCACCCCACAACTCCAACAAAACCAACAAACAACAACACAAACAACTACCCCCCCTACACCCAACCCCCACCCACCAAACCCCCCCCCCCCCCAAAACCCCCCCCACCCCCACCCACACCCCCCCCCACCACACCCCCACCCCAACCCCCATCCCACAACCAAACCCCAACACCACCCACACCCCACCCAATATCACCCCCCCACAACAACCACCCCAACCCCCAACCCCCACCACAAAACAAACACCACACAACCACACACACCACACACACCCCAACACACCACACACAACCACAACACCCACACATCACTACCACACACACCCATCTCACTCACCCACACTCACCACACAAACACCTACAACCCCCACACACACCCCCCACACACACCACACACACCACAACACACACACACACCCCAACACACCCCACACACACCACCCCCACACACACCCACACACACCCACACACACAACCACACCACAAACCCCAACAACACCCATAAACACCAACACACACACCACACACACACCCTCAACACCCATCACCCTACACTCCAACAACCCACATCACACATACCACACACACCCCTACAACACTCCACTCTCTCACCCCCTCTCTATCCCATATCATCACACACACACACATTCAAACCCCCTACTCACACACCCCCCCAACACAACACACACCCACACTACCTACCCACACACACACCACAAACCCCCCCCAACCCCCCCCACCCCACCAACACCAACCCACAAAACACCACACCACACAAAACCACAAAAAACCCCCACAAACAACAAAAAACCCCACACAAACCCAAAAACCCAACCCCCACACACCAAACCCCCACACCCCACCCACCCCACCACACCAACCCCCCACTCCCCCCCCAACCCTCCCCACCCCCCCCACCACAACCCCCCCACCAACCACCCCCACCCCAAAACCCACCCCCCCCCCCCCCCAAACACAACCCCACAAACCCCACACCAAACACCACCCCCAACCACAACAAACCAACCACAAACCAACCCAACACAACCACCACACAACCACAAACACACCACAAAAACACCCCCAACACAAACAACACCACAACAAAAACACCAACCAAAAACACCCAACCACAACACCAACCACCAAAAACCACCAACCACAAACACCACAACCACAACACCAACCAACAAACCACCACCACCACCACACCACCACCCCCAAACCAAAACACACCAACCCACACCACACCCCCCAACCACAAAACCACAAACCAAAAACACCACCAACCACACACCACCAAACCAACCACACCCAACCACACCACCACACCACCACCAACCACAACCAACCCCCCCCCACCCCCCACCCCCCCCCCCCCACCACCCCACCCCCCCCCCCCCCCCCCCCCCCCACCACCCACCCCCCCCCACCCCCCCCCACCACCCACCACCCCCCCACCCAACCCCCACCCCCCCCCCACCCACCCCCCACCCACCCCCACCCCACCACCCCCCCCCACCACCCCCCAAAAAACAAACCACCCCACCAAAACACAACACCCACACCCAACACAAAAAACAAACACCACCACCCCCACCACCCCCCCCACCCACCCCCACCAACCCCCACACCCCCAACACACCCCCAACCACACCAACAACACAAACCACCCCCCCACAAACAACCCCAACACCACCCCCCACCCAAACAAAACACACCACCACCAACCCCCCCCCCCCCCCCCCACAAACAAACCAAACCCCCCAACCACACCCCCCACCCCCCCAACCCACCCACCAAAACACCAAACACACACCCCCCCACCCACACACAACCAACCCCCCCCCCCCCCCACCCCCCCCCCCCACCCAAAACACCACCCCCACCCCCACCCCCACAACCCCCCACCCCACACACAACCCCACCCCCCCCCCACCCCCCCCCCCCAACCCACCCACCACCCCAACAACCCCACCCCCCCCCCCCCCCCCCCCACCCCACCCACAAACCCCCCACACACCCCACCACACACACACAACCCCCCCAACACCACACCCCCCCCCCCCCCCCCCCCCCCCCCCCCCCCCCCCAAACAAAAAACAACAACCACACACCACCCAACCACCCCCCCCCCCCCACCCACCACCAACCCACCCCAACACCCCCACCCCCAACCCCCCCCCACCCCCCCCCCCCCCCCCCACCACACCCCAACCCCCCCCCCACAAAACCCCACACCACCAACCCACCCCCCACCAACCCCCCCCCCCCCCCCCCCCCCCCCCCCCACCACAAAAACACCCCCACCAACCCCCCAAACCCCCCCACCACCACCCACACAACCCCCACCACCCCCACCACCCCCCACCACCCCACCCCCCACCCACCACACCCCACCACCCCCACCACCCCACCCACCCAAAACCCACCCAAAAACCCACACCCACCCCCAACCCCCAACAACAACCACACAACACCACCCCCAAACCCCAACCCCCCCCCCACCCCCCACCCCCCCCCCAACACACACACCCCCCCCCACCAACCAACACCACCCACCCCCCACAAACCCCCCCCCCCCAACACACCACCCCAACCACACACAACCACCCCCCCCCACCAACCACACCCCCCCACACAAAAAACCAACACACCCAACACCACACACACCACCCACCCCCCCACCCACCAACAACCCCCACCCACCCCCAACCCCCCACCCACACCCCCCCACCAACACACCCCCAACAACACAACCCCCCCCCACCCCCCCAACCCCCCACACCCACCCCCCCACCCCCCAACACCCACACACAACCACCCACAACCCAACCACCCCCACACCACCCCACACCCCACACACCCAACCAAACACCCCACCCCACCCCCCCACACACCACCCACCCCAAACAAACAAAACCCAACCACCCCACACAACCACCCCCCCCCCCCCCCCCCACAACAAACCCCACACCACCCCCCCCACAAACCCCCCCCACCCCCCCCCCCCCCCAACCACCACCACCACACACACCCCCCCCCCACCCCCCACCCCCCAACACCCACACACCCCCACCAACCAAACCCACCCACCCCCCACAAACCCCCCCCCCCCCCAAACACCACCCACACCAACACAACACCCCAACCACCCAACCCCCACAAACAAACACACCAACCCCAACCCCCCCACACAACCACCCCCAACCCCCAACCAACAACCACCACCCCCCCCACCACCCCCCCCCACCAACCCCCACCCACCCACCAAACACCCCACAACCACCACACCAACCACACCCCCCCCCCCCCCCCCAAACCCCACCCCACCCACCCAAAACCCCCACCCCACCCCCCACCCCCCCCCCCCCCACACCACCACAACCCCCACCACACCCAAACCCAAACCCCCACCCACACCCCACCCACACCACCACCAACAACAAAACCAACACCCCAAAAACCACCCCCCCCCCCCCCCACCACACACCCACAACCCCCCCAAACAACCCCCCCCACCCCCCCAACCCCCCCCCCCCACCCAACCCCAAAACCCCCACCCAACCCCCACACCCCCCACCCACAACCCCCCCAAAACACCCCCAACACCACCCCCAACACACCCCCCCCCCCCACCCCCAACCCCCCCAACCCCCCACCCCACCCCCAACCACACCCAACCCACCCTCCCCAAAAACCCCCCAACCCCCACCCCCCCCCACCCCCCCACCCCCCCCCCCCCCCCCCCCCCACCACACCCACCACCACCCCACCCCCCCCCCCCCCCCCCCCCCCCCCCACCACACACCCCACAAACCCAACCCCAAAAAACCCCCCCCACAACCCACCCCCCCCACCCCACCCCCCAAACAACACCAAACCCAAACACACCAACCACACACCCAACCCCCAAACCCACCCAACCACCACCAACCCCCCCCCCCCCCCCACCCCAAACACAAACACCCACACCCACACACACCCCCAAAACCAACCCCACCACACCCAACACCCCCACCCCCCACACCCACCACACCACCCCCCACCCACACACCCCACCCACAACCCCCCCCCAACCCCCCACCCCCCCCACCACCCCACCCCCCCCCCCCCACCCCAACCCCCCCAACCCCACCACCACCAACCCCCCCCCCCCCCAAACACCCCCCCCACCCCCCCCACCACCCCCAACACCACCCCCACAACCACAACACCCCAACCCCCCCAAACCCCCCCCCACCCCAAAACCCCCCCAATCATCAACCCCCACCCCCCCACACCCCCCACCACACCACCCACACACCCCCCCCCCCCCACACACCACCCCCACCCAACCCCCCACCACCAAACACCCACACACAGTGTCCGTGTATTCATCCAAACTGTCTGTGGCAGCTCTGAAAAGGTCCCAGTCTGTAGATTCCATGCATGCAGCTCTTCCACAGCTTCATCAGACCACACTTTGGAGCTCCTCACTGCAGGTTTCGAGAGCTTTAGTCTCTGTCTGTAAGCAGGAACCAGATGTATCATGGAGTGATCTGAGAAGCCGAGGGCTGGCTTTGGGAACAGCGTGAAAAGCTCCGCGCACGGTGGTGTAACAGTGATCCAGAGTGTTCTCCTCCTCTCTGGTCGGTGGTGTAACAGTGAACCAGAGTGTTCTCCTCTCTGGTCGGGCATTTGATAAACTGTCTGTATTTGGGTAATTCCTGGCTCAAGTTTCCCTTATTAAAATCCCCCAGGATAATAATCAGAGAGTCCGGGTATAAACGTTCCATACACAGTACTTGCTCTGCGTCCGCGCATGGCGGTATGTAAACAGAGGCAAGAATGAATGAAACAATTTCGCGCGGGGAGTAAAATGGTTTACAATGAATGAAAAGATATTCCAGAGCAGGAGAGCAGTGCTTGGAGATCACTGTCACATCGTTACACCAGTTTGTATTGACGTAGAAACACAGCCCACCGCCTCTGCTCTTCCCTGAGAGCGCACAATGAGGACACAGAGGACACCAGGTCTCAGTGAAGCAGAGGACACAGAGGACACCAGGTCTCAGTGAAGCAGAGGACACAGAGGACACCAGGTCTCAGTGAAGCAGAGGACACAGAGGACACCAGGTCTCAGTGAAGCAGAGGACACAGAGGACACCAGGTCTCAGTGAAGCAGAGGACACAGAGGACACCAGGTCTCAGTGAAGCAGAGGACACAGAGGACACCAGGTCTCAGTGAAGCAGAGGACACAGAGGACACCAGGTCTCAGTGAAGCAGAGGACACAGAGGACACCAGGTCTCAGTGAAGCAGAGGACACAGAGGACACCAGGTCTCAGTGAAGCAGAGGACACAGAGGACACCAGGTCTCAGTGAAGCAGAGGACACCAGGTCTCAGTGAAGCAGAGGACACAGAGGACACCAGGTCTCAGTGAAGCAGAGGACACAGAGGACACCAGGTCTCAGTGAAGCAGAGGACACAGGATGAAGTCCTTGTTTCTTCTCATGAGCAGGCTGAGTTCGTCTTATTGCCCAGTGAGCGTACGTTGGAGAGAAAAATGCCGGGGAGAGGCTCCTCTCCTCCTCAGACGCACGAGCAGCCTCCACGCTTTCCCCTTTTACGGGACCACACTTCTTTGGCTAGAACATGGACTAAATCAGCCGCAGATGCCAAGAAAACAGGCAATAGGTCCATGGGAACGGTGGGTCGGATGTTCATAAGTTCCTCACGGGTGTAGGAACAGCCAGATGCACAGTTAAAAAGTAAAAACAAAAGAAGAAGAGAGCAGCAAAGAGCCGTGTCGACCGTACGAGGCGCCATCTTGAATGAAAGTTAGTACATTGTGCGTCTTGAGTAACGCGCAGTAACGGGATGTCGGAAATGATAACGGCGTTATAGTTACTGTCAAAGTAATTAGTTAGATTACTCGTTACTGAAAAAAGTAACGCCGTTATTCCCATCACTGCCTCTAACACATAATGAGAGAGTACATAGAACGATGACTCTTTAGACTAAAAAGTTACTTGAAATAAAAGTATGGTGCAAATATAAATTAGGTTTGGAAAAACATCTACATCCATTACATTATGCTCAAATCTTGCGACAGAAAACGTGGCCTGGCTCCAGCCGACCTTTAGCCCCACCTCCTGCACTTTCAGCGGGCTGAACAGAAAAGTGTGTCAAATATCCAGATTGAAGATGGTGGAGCCCGGAGTGACCCTTTAAGGCTTTTTCTCTGCCTCAGATCTGTATCCTTTATCCGTGGAGCAAGCATCCATAAAGTAAATTCACTCGCATTTATGTGTGATGTGACAAAAGTCAAATACTAATATAGGGGTGGATCATGTCTTAAAAAAACGAAAGGTCTTATTTTTCCAGGTGCATTATTAATGTGTATGTAATGAGTACGTAACATGTAAACGACATAACATAACATAACATAACATAACATAACATAACATAACATAACATAACATAACATAACATAACATAACATAAAGAGTCTGTATACATGGCCTGGGTTTCCTTTCGCCCCCGGTGGAAGGTCCAGGATCCGTGGTGCAAGCATATAGACTGTAAGTAATTCTATTTTAAATGTTGAAGAACAAATACTTTAATGCCCTCTAGCGATCTAACTGCGAACTGATCTAACCGGAACCTTTAATCCAGGAACACACGGTCGCATGTTCCTGGCCGGACAGATGTTGTGGTTGCTCCCTCTCTTAGCTCTCGCTCAGGCTCTTTTTCGGATGTAAATTTTATTGGTAGATTTTTCATTTATCACCAGGTGATTAATAAGGTACAATGTTAAATGTGTCTTTTCTCTGTTTCATGATCACGTTTCTTATAGATCTGGAAAACAATATTTTACTTATTTCTCCTTCATCACATGAAGAATGTTGAATATTCTGTTAATACAAACACAGGCTTCATGATGGAGGTAGAAGCAGCTGTTATTTTAGATGCCATTGTCTCAGTAACATTTCGTGTTGTTTAGTTTTGTTCAGGAAAATGGACGTAAATGACGCGTGTAAAGAGCGAGCTCCAGCCCCGGCTCCGGAGCCGGCCCCGGCTCCGGAGCCGGGGCTGGGGCCGGGGCTGGGGCCGGGGCTGGGGCCGGGGCTGGAGCCGGGGCCGGGGCCGGGGCCGGGGCCGGGGCTGGAGCTGGGGCCGGGGCTGGGGCCGGGGCTGGAGCCGGAGCCGGGGCTGGAGCTGGTGTCGGAGGAAGGAAGAAATATAAAGTCTGTTTTATGTCAACGCTGCGGATCCAAAGTGCTGTGTCCTGGAACGGCACAGTTCACAGAGAAACAGGTGAGAATGACCTGCAAAGTCTATAGCAAACACACAAAACTGTGATGTTTTTCATTTTAAATGCAAAACTATAATTGTTTAATATGACCCCAAGGCGTTCCCAGGCCAGCTGAGAGACATAGTCCCTCCAGTGTGTCCTGGGTCTTCCCAGGGGCCTCCTCCCGGTGGGACGTGCCCGGAACACCTCCCCAGGGAGGCGTCCAGGAGGCATCCGGAACAGATGCCCGAGCCACCTCAACTGGTTCCTCTCGACGTGGAGAAGCAGCGGCTCTACTCCGAGCTCCTCCCGTGTGACTGAGCTCCTCACCCTATCTCTAAGGGAGCAGCGGCTCTACTCCGAGCTCCTCCCGTGTGACTGAGCTCCTCACCCTATCTCTAAGGGAGCAGCGGCTCTACTCCGAGCTCCTCCCGTGTGACTGAGCTCCTCACCCTATCTCTAAGGGAGCAGCGGCTCTACTCCGAGCTCCTCCCGTGTGACTGAGCTCCTCACCCTATCTCTAAGGGAGCAGCGGCTCTACTCCGAGCTCCTCCCGTGTGACTGAGCTCCTCACCCTATCTCTAAGGGAGCAGCGGCTCTACTCCGAGCTCCTCCCGTGTGACTGAGCTCCTCACCCTATCTCTAAGGGAGCAGCGGCTCTACTCCGAGCTCCTCCCGTGTGACTGAGCTCCTCACCCTATCTCTAAGGGAGCAGCCACTCTGCGGAGGAAGCTCATTTCGACCGCTTGTATCCGCGATCTCGTTCTTTCGGTCATTACCCAAAGCTCATGACCATAGGTGAGGGAGCTCTGACTGCAGACGCTGCTCCCTCATGACCATAGGTGAGGGAGGGAACGAAGATTGACCGGTAAATCTTTACCACAACGGTCCGATACAGCTCTGACTGCAGACGCTGCTCCCTCTTTACCACAACAGTCCGATACAGCTCTGACTGCAGACGCTGCTCCCTCTTTACCACAACGGTCTGATACAGCTCTGACTGCAGACGCTGCTCCCTCTTTACCACAACGGTCCGATACAGCTCTGACTGCAGACGCTGCTCCCTCTTTACCACAACGGTCCGATACAGCTCTGACTGCAGACGCTGCTCCCTCTTTACCACAACGGTCTGATACAGCTCTGACTGCAGACGCTGCTCCCTCTTCACCACAACGGTCTGATACAGCTCTGACTGCAGACGCTGCTCCCTCTTTACCACAACAGTCCGATATAGCTCTGACTGCAGACGCTGCTCCCTCTTTACCACAACGGTCCGATACAGCGACCGCATCACTGCGCACGCTGCACCGATCCGCCTGTCAATCTCACGCTCCATCCTCCCCTCACTCGTGAACAAGACCCCGAGATACTTGAACTCCTCCACTTGAGGAAGGACCTCTCCACCCGCCTGAAGAGGGCAAGGCACCTTTTTCCGGTCGAGCACCATGGCCTCGGATTTGGAGGTGCTGATTCTCATCCCAGCCGCTTCACACTCGGCTGCAAACCGATGTTGCAGAGACGTGTCAGCCAAGACAGTCCTACAACATCCAGAGACTTTAGATAATCAGGGCGGATCTCATCCACTCCCGGAGCCTTGCCACCATGGAGGCTGCCAACCACCTTGGTGACCTCAGCCAGGGAGATGGATGTATCCGCCCCAACATCCTCAGCCTCTGCCTCTGTAACAGAGGACGTGACGGGGGGATTGAGGAGAACCTCGAAGTATTCTTTCCACCGCCCGATAATATCCCCAGTCGAGGTCAGCAGCTCTCCACCCGCACCGTACATGGTGTTGGCAAAGAACTGCTTCCCCCTCCTGAGGCGCCGGACGGTTTGCCAGAATCTCTTCGAGGCCGACCGATAGTCATGCTCCATGGACTCTCCAAACTCCTCCCAGTCCCGGGTTTTTGCCTCTGCAACAACCCGGGCCGCGGCACGCTTGGCCTGCCGGTACTGGACAGCTGCCTCAGGAGTCCCACGAACCATCATGGCTCGATAGGACTCCTTCTACAGTCTGACGGTATCCCTTACTGCCGGTGTCCACCACCGGGTTCGGGGGTTGCCGCCGGGACCAGCACCATAGACCCTGCGACTACAGCTAGGACTATATAAGATTAAAGAGCCTTTATTTGTCAGTGTTGCAGCACACATAATCTTTGTCTGCTGGTCTTGATGCCAGACATGGATCACAATAAGAACTCATAATATTCCATGAGTTTTGTCAGAAATGTATTTTATGTCAAATATAATTAGTCCTCAGATTTAAAGGAGTGTATTCTTAAATGATTTCCACTGATTTGGTTGAAACACGGCCCTTGGATACGACTCTGACAGAATCATGACGTGTCTTAGTTTGTTTCTGTTACACTAGATTATGCTTCAAAATGTGTGGGACGTTTATGTCCACGACATAATCCCCCAATACTCAGAATATATGTCTGTAAATATAAAAGGAAACCTTACCCTACCCTACCCTACCCTACCTTACCTTAACCCTACCTTACCCTACCCTACCTTAACCCTAACTTACCCTACCCTAACTTACCTTAACCCTACCTTACCTTACCCTACCTTACCTTACCCTACCCTACCTTAACCCTAACTTACCTTACCCTACCTTAACTTACCTTAACCCTACCTTACCTTAACCCTAACTTACCCTTACCTTACCTTACCTTAACCCTACCCTACCTTAACCCTAACTTACCCTACCCTAACTTACCTTAACCCTACCCTACCTTAACCCTAACTTACCCTACCCTAACTTACCTTAACCCTACCCTACCTTAACCCTAACTTACCCTTACCTTACCTTACCTTAACCCTACCCTACCTTAACCCTAACTTACCCTACCCTAACTTACCTTAACCCTACCCTACCTTACCTTACCCTACCTTGCCCTACCCTACCTTGCCTTGCCTTACCCTAACTTACCTTACCTTACCTTAACCCTACCCTACCTTAACCCTAACTTACCTTAACCCTACCCTACCTTACCTTACCCTACCTTGCCCTACCCTACCTTGCCTTGCCTTACCCTAACTTACCTTACCTTACCCTACCCTACCCTACCCAGACCTAATCTGATAAGTTTTCTCTCTGCAGCTGTTTCTTCCTTCGATGCGTAAAAAGTCTGGTTCCTTTGGCGCCGAGGGCTCAGACGGAGACACACTCATGTCTTTCTGGTTGGTCCACGACATGTTTGACTTTGAAAACGTGGGATTCACAAACGACGTTGGAAGAATCAAGTTCCTGATCTGTGCAGACTGTGAGATCGGCCCCATCGGCTGGCACTGCCTGGACGACCAGAAGAACTACTACATCGCTCTGGAGCGAGTGAAGCACGAGTGAAGCACGATGGAGCAGGGTGGAGCAGGGTGGAGCAGGGTGGAGCACAAGCAGAGCAGGGTGGAGCAGGGTGGAGCACGAGCAGAGCAGGAGTGACAGGACCTTGACCTTTGACTCTTTTCAGGCACAACTGTGTGCCAAAGTTGGAACACCCCTAACCTTTGGTCTAATAATGAAGTTTTTCACTTGTGGATGAACTCTGGTCCTTTCACTTCTGTTTTAACGACAGTATAATTTTATATATATATATATATATATATATATATATATATATATATATATATAAAAACTTGATCCAGGACATGTCTTTTTAACTATAGTATAATTATATATATATAACATAACTTGATCCAGGACATGTCTGTGTAGAAGTAACTGCAGTGTTTATCGCTGGGGTCCTGTAGGTTCAGAGTCTCTTTTGCCTGAATACAAGTATCAAAGTTTCCAGATTATACCCAAAGTCTGAAAACAAAATGTTACGTTTGTTTCCAAGAAGAAAATGAAACTATGTTTTACTGAAAGTCGTGGAAGTGTCGGAAAAGTGTGTTCATGAGTTATAATAAACACAAGCTCCTGTTTCCAGTGACGTTTATTTAATGTGCTTTTCACAACGACTTTAACGATTTAACGATCATTTCATGTGTTCACAGGAATAGTCCTGTTCAGTCATGTGTTCACAGGAATAGTCCTGTTCAGTCATGTGTTCACAGTGGAATAGTCCTGTTCAGTCATGTGTTCACAGGAATAATCCTGTTCAGTCATGTGTTCACATGAATTGTCCTGTTCAGTCATGTGTTCACATGAATTGTCCTGTTCAGTCATGTGTTCACAGTGGAATAGTCCTGTTCAGTCATGTGTTCACAGGAATAGTCTTGTTCAGTAATGTGTTCACAGGAATAGTCCTGTTCAGTCATGTGTTCACAGGAATAATCCTGTTCAGTCATGTGTTCACAGGAATAGTCCTGTTCAGTCATGTGTTCACAGGAATAATCCTGTTCAGTCATGTGTTCACATGAATTGTCCTGTTCAGTCATGTGTTCACATGAATTGTCCTGTTCAGTCATGTGTTCACAGGAATAGTCCTGTTCAGTCATGTGTTCACAGTGGAATAGTCCTGTTCAGTCATGTGTTCACAGGAATAATCCTGTTCAGTCATGTGTTCACATGAATTGTCCTGTTCAGTCATGTGTTCACATGAATTGTCCTGTTCAGTCATGTGTTCACAGTGGAATAGTCCTGTTCAGTCATGTGTTCACAGGAATAGTCTTGTTCAGTAATGTGTTCACAGGAATAGTCCTGTTCAGTCATGTGTTCACAGGAATAATCCTGTTCAGTCATGTGTTCACAGGAATAGTCCTGTTCAGTCATGTGTTCACAGGAATAGTTCTGTTCAGTCATGTGTTCACAGGAATAGTTCTGTTCAGTCATGTGTTCACATGAATAGTCCTGTTCAGTCATGTGTTCACAGTGGAATAGTCCTGTTCAGTCATGTGTTCACAGGAATAGTCCTGTTCAGTCATGTGTTCACAGGAATAATCCTGTTCAGTCATGTGTTCACAGGAATAGTCCTGTTCAGTCATGTGTTCACATGAATAGTCCTGTTCAGTCATGTGTTCACATGAATAGTCCTGTTCAGTCATGTGTTCACAGGAATAATCCTGTTCAGTCATGTGTTCACATGAATAGTCCTGTTCAGTCATGTGTTCACAGGAATAGTCCTGTTCAGTCATGTGTTCACATGAATAGTCCTGTTCAGTCATGTGTTCACAGTGGAATAGTCCTCTTCAGTCATGTGTTCACAGGAATAGTCCTGTTCAGTCATGTGTTCACAGGAATAGTCCTGTTCAGTCATGTGTTCACATGAATAGTCCTGTTCAGTCATGTGTTCACAGGAATAGTCCTGTTCAGTCATGTGTTCACATGAATAGTCCTGTTCAGTCATGTGTTCACAGGAATAGTCCTCTTCAGTCATGTGTTCACAGGAATAGTCCTGTTCAGTCATGTGTTCACAGGAATAGTCCTCTTCAGTCATGTGTTCACAGGAATAGTCCTGTTCAGTCATGTGTTCACAGGAATAGTCCTGTTCAGTCATGTGTTCACAGGAATAGTCCTGTTCAGTAATGTGTTCACAGTGGAATAGTCCTGTTCAGTCATGTGTTCACAGTGGAATAGTCCTGTTCAGTCATGTGTTCACAGGAATAATCCTGTTCAGTCATGTGTTCACAGGAATAGTCCTGTTCAGTCATGTGTTCACAGGAATAGTCCTGTTCAGTCATGTGTTCACAGGAATAGTCCTGTTTCACGGATCATGTGTTCACAGGAATAGTCCTGTTCAGTCATGTGTTCACAGGAATAGTCCTGTTCAGTCATGTGTTCACAGGAATAGTCCTGTTCAGTCATGTGTTCACAGGAATAGTCCTGTTCAGTCATGTGTTCACAGGAATAGTCCTGTTCAGTCATGTGTTCACATGAATAGTCCTGTTCAGTCATGTGTTCACAGGAATAGTCCTGTTCAGTCATGTGTTCACAGAATAGTCCTGTTCAGTCATGTGTTCACAGGAATAGTCCTGTTCAGTCATGTGTTCACAGGAATAGTCCTGTTCAGTCATGTGTTCACAGGAATAGTCCTGTTCAGTCATGTGTTCACAGGAATAGTCCTCGTTTCACAGTCATGTGTTCACAGGAATAGTCCTGTTCAGTCATGTGTTCACAGGAATAGTCCTGTTCAGTCATGTGTTCACAGGAATAGTCCTGTTCAGTCATGTGTTCACATGGAATAGTCCTGTTCAGTCATGTGTTATCACAGTCAGGTAAGATAGTCCTGTTCAGTCATGTGTTCACATGGTTCATAGTCCTGTTCAGTCTATCTGTGTTCACAGGAATAGTCCTGTTCAGTCATGTGTTCACAGGAATAGTCCTGTTCAGTCATGTGTTCACAGGAATAGTCCTGTTCAGTCATGTGTTCACAGGAATAGTCCTGTTCAGTCATGTGTTCACAGGAATAGTCCTGTTCAGTCATGTGTTCACAGGAATAGTCCTGTTCAGTCATGTGTTCACAGGAATAATCCTGTTCAGTCATGTGTTCACAGGAATAGTCCTGTTCAGTCATGTGTTCACAGGAATAGTCCTGTTCAGTCATGTGTTCACAGGAATAGTCCTGTTCAGTCATGTGTTCACAGGAATAGTCCTGTTCAGTCATGTGTTCACAGGAATAGTCCTGTTCAGTCATGTGTTCACACAGGAATAGTCCTGTTCAGGTCATGTGTTGTCACAGTGTTCACAGAGTCCTCTGTTCAGTCATGTGTTCACAGGAATAGTCCTGTTCAGTCATGTGTTCACAGGAATAGTCCTGTTCAGTCATGTGTTCACAGGAATAGTCCTGTTCAGTCATGTGTTCACAGGAATAGTCCTGTTCAGTCATGTGTTCACAGTGGAATAGTCCTGTTCAGTCATGTGTTCACAGGAATAGTCCTGTTCAGTCATGTGTTCACAGTGGAATAGTCCTGTTCAGTCAT
>OZ035828.1:46060669-46203169 GCA_964034765.1 Knipowitschia caucasica | reverse complement strand
ATTTAAACATGTTTATTTAATATTTTAGTCGCGCGGTCAAATATTCAGAAACCGCCTGTTTCACGCCTCGTTTTTACAACAACTGAGAGGAAACCAAGAAGAAAAGCTTCACTGAGCGGGAATAAAGTGAGAGAAAAGAAAGTCGTACTATTTGGAAGCCTCAAAAGTGGCATCAAGGAGCTCAAAAGAGAAAACATGGAAACAGCGTGGGGGCGGTAACACTCCTGAAGAGGAGCGTTTGTTTAAAAAGAAATATCTGCTATATTATGTAGATCGATGTAGATTATAGAGCCTGAAGGTCGTGAGTTCCAGCCCACCACAAGACCTACATGTTTCTATTCAGATTTTAGATTTTATTAACAATAACCACGTCTTTGAGAAATTCCAATCCGGTTTTAAAGCACAACACACAGAGACAGCCTCCTTAGAGTTTTAAATGACCTCCTTTAAACACAGACACAGGAGAGTGCTCTATTTTAATTCTTTTAGTGTCAAAGGCAGAGCTTAAATCTATCGACCACGATATTTTATTGAATCGCCTCCAAACGTGGGTTGGCATCAGAGAAACTGCACTTGGTTGGTTTCATTCTTATCTTTTAGAAAGAACCTTTGCGGTCACCATGGGTGATTATACCTCCTCTACAGCCCCCATTACCTGTGGTGTGCCGCAGGGTTCTATTTTAGGTCCCATTTTATTCTCTCTTTATATGCTCCCCCTAGAACACGTTATGGCCCGTCATAACGTGTCCTTCCACTGCTCTGCGGACGACACACAGATCTACCTCCCGCTGAGACCAAACGACCCTGAAGTCTGCTGTGGTCGACTGTTTTAACGAGGTGAACCGTTGGATGGCCTTTCTACAGCTCAACACCTCCAAATCAGAAGTCCTCCTCATCAACTTTTGGGCCGGGACCCGCCCCCACTGGTTGTAGCCAAGCCCCTCTGATCCAAGATGGCGGACTATTCAAATGAATGATCTGTGCTCAGTGGCACATGTGCCGGGACGGGCGCTGTGACATATTAGCGCACATGTGTCAAAGTCAAGGCCCGCGGGCCAAATCCGGCCCGCGGGCCTTGACTTTGGTCAATTGGGTCAATTGCGTCGGTCAATTGCGTTTTCCGCTATTTTCATGTTCCAGATGTCTATTATATCTAATATGTTTGGGGATAAGCTTGAGAGCATATTGAATCGAACCAGCAGGTGGCAGCAGCGCTCTCCGAATGGTTTGAAAACAGCTAGATGCACTTGTTGTGCCTCTTTTTTCTCAACTTTTTGGTCATTTCAGTAATATTATTATTATTATTATTATTATTAACAAAAATTATTTTTGCTGATGAAAGTAGACAGTCCATTCTTTCAGAATCTGGTTTCGGATTTCAGATAGTCATAGTACAGATGCACAGATGTTGGTGCAGTTCTACACGGCCATCGAGTCCATCCTCACCTCCTCCATCACCCCCTCCATCACCTCCTCAGTCACTTTTCCTTTCACCTGTGTGTGAAAATGAAATACTAGCAACTGTAAAATCATTTCAAAACAAGAGATCAACCGATTGTTGTGATATAGATATGTGTCTGATCAAAGAGATTGTCGAATATGTAGCTGTTCCCTTCACCCACATTTGTAATCTTTCTTTTATAAATGGTGTCTTTCCAAACAAAATGAAAACAGCAAAAGTTATTCCGATCCACAAAGGTGGAGACGAGCATCAATTTACCAACTACAGGCCGATCTCATTACTGCCACAATTCTCAAAGATTTTAGAAAAACTTTTTGTGTCGCGATTAAACAACTTTATTGATAAACATAATCTGATAAATGAGCAACAATATGGTTTTAGATCAAAAAGATCTACATCCATGGCAGTGTCGGAGTTGGTCATAACCTCTGCTGTGGACAAAAGAGAGTTCACAGTCGGTGTGTTCATAGACCTCAGCAGGCCTTTGACACCATAGATCACACAATACTTTTAAACAAAATGCAGAGGTATGGTGTCAGAGGTCTTGCTTGTAATTGGCTAAGGATTATCTTGGTGGCAGAGAGCAGTATGTTCAAATAAACAACACAGATTCAGATAAAAGGATCTTAAACACACGGAGTCCCTCAAGGCTCTGTATTGGGACCTAAGCTATTTCTAATGTATATTAATGATGTATGTAAAGTGTTTAAAAATTTAAAATGTATACTGTTTGCTGATGACACAAGCCTGTACTGCTCTGGGCCAGATCTCAAGAAACTCATTCCAACAGTCAAGAATGAACTTGTTATTCTTAAACAGTGGTTTGATACAAACAAATTATCTATAAATTTGAATAAAACTAAATACATAATCTTTGGAAACAGAAATATTGACACACCATGCCACATACAAATATCTGATGTGGAAATTGAAAGGGTGTATTCTACTAAATTCTTGGGAGTCAACATAGATCATGAATTAAATTGGAAGCTGTACATAAACATTCTGAAGACAAAACTCTCAAAAAGTATAGGTATGTTATACAAAATACAAAACTCTGTAAATCATGATGCACTTAATATGTTATATAATTCCTTCATACTGCCATATCTCAATTACTGTATTGAAATATGGGGTAATAATTATAAATCTAACACCAAATCAATTTTCACACTCCAAAAGAAAGCCATCAGAATCGTACATTATGCTGATTATTATGCACACACTAATTCCTTGTTTCTTAAATCTAAAACACTAAAGTTTTACGATCTTGTTGATTTAAACACTGCAATTGTAATGTATAAGGCCCATAATCACCTGCTGCCTCAGCGTATCCAAGACCGGTTCAAACCCAGGGAGAGTACATACCATCTCAGAGGCTCCAAAGTTTTCCAAAAACCAAATGTAAGAACTAATATTAAGGGTCACTGTATATCTGTGAGGGGGGTTCAGCTTTGGAATGGCCTGGACGAGGCCTCAAAAAGCTCTATCTCTATTCAACAATTTAAAAAAACCTTCAAAATAAATGCTCTGGAAAAATACATTGAACAAAAAGAAACTTAGTACCATAATAATAAAAAATAGTAATATTTGAAAATAATATCAAATAATACATAATAATATTCATAATTAATAATATGTAGATATGTACGTATGTGTATCTATGTGTATGTATATGTACATGTGGGTATATGTATATCTATGTGTATATATGTGTGTGTATGTATATATGTATGTGTATATATGTGTATGGATAAATGTGTATTATATTAATGTACGTATGTGAATTATGTATATATCAAGGTATGTATGTGTAAGTGTTATGCATTTGATTGGCAATAGGGGGTAGGCCCAGATAAGCTGTTTCAGCTTCTGCCAACTCCCTTTTGGGCTATTTTTTATTTATTTTTTTCTTCTTCACATTATTATTCTTTTGTCTTCTAAATGCCCAAATAAAAAATAAAAAAATAAAAATAAAAAAACTACAGACTCCATGTAACTACAGACTCCATGTAGCTACAGACTCCATGTAACTACAGACTCCATGTAACTATAGACTCCATGTTGCTACAGACTCCATGTAACTACAGACTCCATGTAACTACAGACTCCATGTAACTACAGACTCCATGTAACTACAGACTCCATGTAACTACAGACTCCATGTAACTACAGACTCCATGTTGCTACAGACTCTATGTAACTACAGACTCCATGTTGCTACAGACTCCATGTAACTACAGACTCCATGTTGCTACAGACTCTATGTAACTACAGATTCCATGTTGCTACAGACTCCATGTAACTACAGACTCCATGTAACTACAGACTCCATGTAGCTACAGACTCCATGTAACTACAGACTCCATGTAACTACAGACTCCATGTAACTACAGACTCCATGTAACTACAGACTCCATGTAACTACAGACTCCATGTAACTACAGACTCCATGTAACTACAGACTCCATGTTGCTACAGACTCCATGTTGCTACAGACTCCATGTAGCTACAGACTCCATGTAACTACAGACTCCATGTTGCTACAGACTCCATGTAACTACAGACTCCATGTAACTACAGACTCCATGTAACTACAGACTCCATGTTGCTACAGACTCTATGTAACTACAGACTCCATGTTGCTACAGACTCCATGTAACTACAGACTCCATGTTGCTACAGACTCTATGTAACTACAGATTCCATGTTGCTACAGACTCCATGTAACTACAGACTCCATGTAACTACAGACTCCATGTAGCTACAGACTCCATGTAACTACAGACTCTATGTAACTACAGACTCCATGTAACTACAGACTCCATGTAACTACAGACTCCATGTAACTACAGACTCCATGTAACTACAGACTCCATGTAACTACAGACTCCATGTTGCTACAGACTCCATGTTGCTACAGACTCCATGTAGCTACAGACTCCATGTAACTACAGACTCCATGTAGCTACAGACTCCATGTAACTACAGACTCCATGTAGCTACAGACTCCATGTAACTACAGACTCCATGTAACTACAGACTCCATGTAACTACAGACTCCATGTAACTACAGACTCCATGTAACTACAGACTCCATGTTGCTACAGACTCCATGTAACTACAGACTCCATGTAACTACAGACTCCATGTAACTACAGACTCCATGTAACTACAGACTCCATGTAACTACAGACTCCATGTTGCTACAGACTCCATGTAACTACAGACTCCATGTAACTACAGACTCCATGTAACTACAGACTCCATGTAGCTACAGACTCCATGTAACTACAGACTCCATGTAGCTACAGACTCCATGTAACTACAGACTCCATGTTGCTACAGACTCCATGTTGCTACAGACTCCATGTAGCTACAGACTCCATGTAACTACAGACTCCATGTAACTACAGACTCCATGTAACTACAGACTCCATGTAACTACAGACTCCATGTAACTACAGACTCCATGTAACTACAGACTCTATGTAACTACAGACTCCATGTAACTACAGACTCCATGTAACTACAGACTCTATGTAACTACAGACTCCATGTAACTACAGACTCCATGTTGCTACAGACTCCATGTAACTACAGACTCCATGTAACTACAGACTCCATGTAACTACAGACTCCATGTAACTACAGACTCCATGTAGCTACAGACTCCATGTAACTACAGACTCCATGTAACTACAGACTCCATGTAACTACAGACTCCATGTAACTACAGACTCCATGTAACTACAGACTCCATGTAACTACAGACTCTATGTAACTACAGACTCTATGTAACTACAGACTCCATGTAACTACAGACTCCATGTAACTACAGACTCCATGTAACTACAGACTCCATGTAACTACAGACTCTATGTAACTACAGACTCCATGTAGCTACAGACTCCATGTTGCTACAGACTCTATGTAACTACAGACTCCATGTAACTACAGACTCCATGTAACTACAGACTCCATGTAACTACAGACTCCATGTTGCTACAGACTCTATGTAACTACAGACTCTATGTAACTACAGACTCCATGTAACTACAGACTCCATGTTGCTACAGACTCTATGTAACTACAGACTCTATGTAACTACAGACTCCATGTAACTACAGACTCCATGTTGCTACAGACTCTATGTAACTACAGACTCCATGTAACTACAGACTCTATGTAACTACAGACTCCATGTAACTACAGACTCCATGTAACTACAGACTCTATGTAACTACAGACTCTATGTAACTACAGACTCCATGTAACTACAGACTCCATGTAACTACAGACTCCATGTAACTACAGACTCCATGTAACTACAGACTCCATGTAACTACAGACTCCATGTAACTACAGACTCCATGTAACTACAGACTCCATGTAACTACAGACTCCATGTAACTACAGACTCCATGTTGCTACAGACTCTATGTAACTACAGACTCCATGTTGCTACAGACTCCATGTAACTACAGACTCCATGTAACTACAGACTCCATGTAGCTACAGACTCCATGTAACTACAGACTCCATGTAACTACAGACTCCATGTAACTACAGACTCCATGTAGCTACAGACTCCATGTAACTACAGACTCCATGTTGCTACAGACTCCATGTAACTACAGACTCCATGTAACTATAGACTCCATGTTGCTACAGACTCCATGTAACTACAGACTCCATGTAACTACAGACTCCATGTAGCTACAGACTCCATGTTGCTACAGACTCCATGTAACTACAGACTCCATGTAACTACAGACTCCATGTAACTACAGACTCCATGTTGCTACAGACTCTATGTAACTACAGACTCCATGTAGCTACAGACTCCATGTAACTACAGACTCCATGTTGCTACAGACTCTATGTAACTACAGACTCCATGTTGCTACAGACTCCATGTAACTACAGACTCCATGTAACTACAGACTCCATGTAGCTACAGACTCCATGTAACTACAGACTCCATGTAACTACAGACTCCATGTAACTACAGACTCCATGTAGCTACAGACTCCATGTAACTACAGACTCCATGTAACTACAGACTCCATGTAGCTACAGACTCCATGTAACTACAGACTCCATGTAACTACAGACTCCATGTAACTACAGACTCCATGTAGCTACAGACTCCATGTAACTACAGACTCCATGTAACTACAGACTCCATGTAGCTACAGACTCCATGTTGCTACAGACTCCATGTAGCTACAGACTCCATGTAACTACAGACTCCATGTTGCTACAGACTCCATGTTGCTACAGACTCCATGTAGCTACAGACTCCATGTAACTACAGACTCCATGTAACTACAGACTCCATGTAACTACAGACTCCATGTAACTACAGACTCCATGTAACTACAGACTCCATGTAACTACAGACTCCATGTAACTACAGACTCCATGTAACTACAGACTCCATGTAACTACAGACTCCATGTAGCTACAGACTCCATGTAACTACAGACTCTATGTTGCTACAGACTCCATGTAACTACAGACTCCATGTTGCTACAGACTCCATGTTGCTACAGACTCCATGTAACTACAGACTCCATGTAACTACAGACTCCATGTTGCTACAGACTCCATGTAGCTACAGACTCCATGTAACTACAGACTCCATGTAACTACAGACTCCATGTAGCTACAGACTCCATGTAACTACAGACTCCATGTAGCTACAGACTCCATGTAACTACAGACTCCATGTAGCTACAGACTTGCCGGTCCTTTATGACATGCGCCGCTGTTGTTGCCGTGGCGATCGCAGTGACCCTGCTTCCTCCTATCGTCCTCTGTCTCCTCCTCACCTCAGCTCCTCTCCCTCAGTGCATTTCCTGTAAACAGCCTGAAGCTCTGAGCGGCCACTTCCTCCCTCGGGAGAACCTGGCACTGACCTATAAGCGTCTGGCACGGCGCCCGTGCTGCTGCCACACACCCCGCCGCTCCTCACCGTGCCACCGCCGCTGAACAATGCTTTTCTGATGCTCCCTCATCCCGGTGAGGGCAGCAGAGCGTCACATCCTCACTACTGTGTTTGAGGAAGTGGTTTTCAGACACATAAATGCATATAAGGATTTGGTTTTGTGTGCATTATTCCAGAACCACAGCTGCTGACTCTGTGGCAGTGTCTTTACAAATGCTGAATGTTCTTTTTCCTTTAAGTGGTGCTCACATACAAATGCTTATACTTTGTTCCATGAATGCCTGTTCATCATTTCACTTCTGTTCTACGCCACTTGTTGTGACAGTTCTGCAGAGACTGCTTGCTCAGCACGAGTCGTGTCTGGGATTAAACAGCTCTCAGCGGCAATAGGCACAGGAGCCCACATGGTTTTGCAAACAAACACCTTATTGGGGACTGGGATAAATCATTAGTGCACCTTCTCTTTCTTCTTTGAACCCTTGTGCAGCTGGCTAATGAATGTGTCTGTTTGCATGGTCGGCTCAGCTGGTGCTGGAGCAGCGTCTCGGAGGTGCTGTACATAAATCAAGGCAGTGGAAACGAGCCAAGCTTTAGACAGCAGCTTTGTGAGTTGGCTTCTGTGGGCACTGCTCTTTCATGTTGCCCTCGCTCTGAAGGCATTTGGTCCATTTCTGGACCACAAACATCCACTGTTTCTTTGTGGGAACTCTGCATTCATCAGGGCACAGCAGAGGACAGCAGCAGTGTCATGGTTTGAAGAGGTTAAAATCACATCCATATACATGTATACACAAACATGCGGCTACGTCAACATAAAGGATGGGGTGTCCATGGCAACGCGCTCTGAAGGTGAAGCTGCAGGACAGAGGAGACCCCGGCACAATGGACCACTCTGATAAGACCCCAGCCCATGAGAGCAGTGTCTGTGTAATGAACATGTGAGTGCGACACCGCGGCCTTATCTGGATACTCAGCCATTGTTCTGTCAATCCAGACTGTTCCTGAAGAATAGCCTTAAAATGTAGGTTCTTTTTTATAATTACAAAACAACATTTGCAATCATAATATTATAATCTATGATTTTCTCCAAATCTTAAATATCTACACATTTTTAGCTCTTCAGGAACAGTTTCAAAAGCTCTAAATAACAAAGCGTTTCAGAATGAGCGGCTCAATAAGTGAATAGAGACTAATTTAAAAGCACTCTTTGTCCCAAACACAGGACATTGGGACAAGAGTGTTGAACCAATAATGAACCATAAAATAAATGTCCTTAAAGCATATAACTGAAGCATTAAACATGATTGAGAAACTATCGAGCACATTCGTGGTGCCGTAGAGCAGGTCTTTAAGGAGCACTTGTCTCTTTGGCTCCTCTCCGGTCGTCAAACACAAGTATTTTATTAGGACGGGGAAAGACTGTGGCCCGTGGTGACCGTGACGGCGCCGCGACCAGCTGCACTCGTTTGGCGCAGTCTAAAGCGGTGATTCCTCACTCCATCACACACTGCAGTAAATCGCGGGGCCCTCAGGCTCCGGGGCTGGAGAGAGCCACTTTAATAAAAGCCCCACTAAAGCTAACCATAAGTGTCAGCTAAAAGCAATCACAAGTGGTGCACTAAGAGATGTCTTCAATATGACTTTTAAGGAGATTTTCAGTTCTATGCTAAAGAAAACCAATTCTTCTGTATTTCATCATCATCCCATACATTACAAACACTGAACTGTGACGTTGGTGGTTCATTAACAGGTCAACCCTCTCCCTTTCTCACCTCTTCCTCGTGCTTCATCACTTCCTCTTTTCATGGAGCAGAATGTCTCGCCTCCACACTTTTAATTGCAGTGCATAATGAGGTCTGTAAAGTGAGTCCCCTGTGCTCCGTGGGGTTCCCATTTCCATTACCTGCTGTGTCCCCACAAATGTACCAGGGAAAGACCGCAGCCATATATGACCTCTGCATCTGAAAACCAAAGGACAGCTAATCTGTCCCTATAGGCTGAGGCTTTAGACTGAGGCTTTAGGCTGAGGCTTTAGACTGAGGCTTTAGGCTGAGGCTTTAGGCTGAGGCTTTAGACTGAGGCTTTAGGCTGAGGCTTTAGGCTGAGGCTTTAGACTGAGGCTTTAGGCTGAGGCTTTAGACTGAGGCTTTAGACTGAGGCTTTAGGCTGAGGCTTTAGACTGAGGCTTTAGGCTGAGGCTTTAGGCTGAGGCTTTAGACTGAGGCTTTAGACTGAGGCTTTAGACTGAGGCTTTAGGCTGAGGCTTTAGGCTGAGGCTTTAGGCTGAGGCTTTAGACTGAGGCTTTAGACTGAGGCTTTAGACTGAGGCTTTAGGCTGAGGCTTTAGACTGAGGCTTTAGGCTGAGGCTTTAGGCTGAGGCTTTAGACTGAGGCTTTAGACTGAGGCTTTAGACTGAGGCTTTAGGCTGAGGCTTTAGACTGAGGCTTTAGACTGAGGCTTTAGGCTGAGGCTTTAGACTGAGGCTTTAGACTGAGGCTTTAGGCTGAGGCTTTAGGCTGACGCTTTAGACTGAGGCTTTAGACTGAGGCTTTAGACTGAGGCTTTAGGCTGAGGCTTTAGGCTGAGGCTTTAGACTGAGGCTTTAGGCTGAGGCTTTAGACTGAGGCTTTAGACTGAGGCTTTAGACTGAGGCTTTAGACTGAGGCTTTAGACTGAGGCTTTAGGCTGAGGCTTTAGGCTGACGCTTTAGACTGAGGCTTTAGGCTGAGGCTTTAGACTGAGGCTTTAGACTGAGGCTTTAGACTGAGGCTTTAGACTGAGGCTTTAGGCTGAGGCTTTAGGCTGACGCTTTAGACTGAGGCTTTAGGCTGAGGCTTTAGACTGAGGCTTTAGACTGAGGCTTTAGACTGAGGCTTTAGGCTGAGGCTTTAGACTGAGGCATCCTGTGCACTTCAGACTGATCCATACAGACTGCAGGTCCCGGGACAAAGCCTCTAATCTGCTCTTGCCTAAAGTCCACAATCTTCTCTCCAACATGAAGCTTTTTATACATATACTCTTCTATTTCAATGTGTCACAGGTTTAATAGTTGTCTTGCTTTTTAAGAAGGATTCCCCATTTTCAGTATCTGTATCATCAATATCAAAGGTTTTTATTTATCTATTTGACATTGATTTAACCAACTAAAACCAATTCAAATTAGTTGTTGTTGGTTTTTTTACAGAAGTGACCTTTCTCAAGCAGCTTCAACATTTGTCTTACACAAATACCAATAAGCACAGTGTGAACTCCCAAGCATCATGTGACTGTGAGGCATGGATGGGTAGTGCCAGGTTTGTTGGGAGACATACACGTGTCAGTAAATAAACACAAATAACTGATGTCTTATGTAAAGAACAGAAGAGCAGAACACCTTACCTTTCAGACTCGTCTTTAGGGATCTTGCTTTCAATCCCGGGGAAACTGTTCATATCCACATATCCATCGTTGTCATTGCACTGCTGTGTTATTCGGTTTGGATTCTCAAAGAATCCTGTGACAGTGTGTGACCGGGTTGGCCTCCCAGGGATCTGAATATTCTCATACTCTGCACTCATTGCTGGTATGTTTTCATATTCGGAAGTGTCTGCACTGGGAAAGGAGATGGACCGTGGTTTGGTCAGGGGCAAAGACAGCATGGAGTGGCGTGAGCGATCTTCGAAAGATTCTCCTCTGGCGACACCCCTCCCATAACATTTAAATTCCCCTTTCCTCGTCTGCTTGTCTTTATGGAGGACGATGGTGGATGGAAGGTCTGATGAACGGGAGTTGACTACATGAGAGAGGAGTTGAGGAGAGCTCCCGGTGCTCCTACGGTCCAGCTCGATGACTCTTGAAGGACCATGATGGCTTGACTCAGACGACGACCGCGATGAACGGACACTTCCTTCACTAAACCCTTTGGAGTCTGACTTTCTTTTGAACTTCAGTGTCAAAAAGCGCTTGAATGAGGTTTTTTTTTTCTTGTTTTGGTCATTAGGCTCATGGTGGATCAAGAGGGCAGGGGAACTCTTGGTAACTGGTCTTTTGGTGATGAAGGCTAATTCAAATGGGGGCGGTATCTCTGCTAAAGACGTCGGTGTGGAGACCCCACTGGAGGAATGGCAGCTCCTTTGGGAGAAACTGCCTGAAGAGGTCATCACGCAAGGAAGAGACAGAGTATCATCTTTACGCTTTATTTTCACCTCATCTTTAGAAAATCCAAATTCAGAAGATGTGGATAATGTCAGCTCAGGACCATCGGCTGATTGTGACGATAACAAGAAGCGGCGAGATTTTGTGGTTGGGATAATGGTGTTCACTTTCAGCTGCTCGGCTTCGTCGCCCTTCTCCAAAGCAACAGAGTAGTAATCATTGTTCTGGTATTCTGTCCCCGTCTCTTCTGGGACGGTCTCTGGGACGTATCCTGGAACTTTACCCGAATAAGACCGTGACCTTGTTACTATAGACTTACGATCTAACATCAGAAAGTTCTCCCCCTCAGAGTCGAAGCCAGCCTCTTCGTAAATATGCTCCTCGCTGTCAGAGTCTGAGTCTTCATAGTAAGGCACGATATGGCAGTCCAGCTCCTCAATGTCCTCCTCGAAGGCCTCGGTGGTGTGGGCAAACACAACTCTGTTCGTAAGTTCCGGGGTTCGTCCCAAGTCTAAATCAGCCGGTACAGTAATGTTGCAGAGCCTGAGCCGAGGCTGGCAGCTTCTTCTCTGACTCTGTAAGGCCTCTTCTTGTAAGGAGGTTCTCTCTTTTGTACTTTTACCTTTGATAGACTCCTTTTCAGATTCTTCCTCCGTCTCCTCATCACCGATCTCAACATAGTCCTCTGATGAGACACCTTCAAGATGCTCAAAGTTATCATCTTTAGGGCAATAAGATTCATCGATGTCTGCATACTCATCGGTTGACTCACCGCCTCTGTCCATCTCAGTCATCTCGTTCCCTGCAAGGATTTGCTTATCCTCCATTTTGTCGACATCATCAGATGACACATAAAAAGGCTCTGGGTTTGTAGTTTCATGTGTTTGCACTTCTGTTGGTTCGTCATCTGCATTGTCCTGCTCCCACTCTGGGTCAGCAGTGTCGTTTGTATTCGTTGGAACCGATTCAATGACGGAGTAAGGTCCAAATACATCCTCGGTGCTGGCGGTGAATCGGAAACAACCAGAAAGATCCTTGGTGGCTCGTTCCGGCTGCCATACTTCCACATCTCCAGTCTCCACAGTTCCACACGACTCACATGTGTCACTAGCGTCATCTACCGGACCAATCATATCGTATGTATTCTCTTCTGTGACTGTGGGAAGAAGGCTGAATCCAAAGTCAAAACCATCTGCTTCTATCTCACCACACGGTTTACTGTGGTCGAGGTCATTGTCAACTTCCCCCTGATTTAAGGTCTGGTACAAAGTGGATCCTCTAACGTCTTCATCTCCACTCTCCTCTGTGTCAGTAGTGTACGGTAAAGGTGTGGTGGACAGCTCATCGTCAGTGAGAGCGCCACCTTCAGGTAGGAACATATCCTGACACATGTTCTCTTCAGTAGCATCTGCTTTGACCGTTTCATCAGATCCAACGCTGTCCTCATCATTGCACAGATCCTCCTGGTCTTTCTTCGAACACTCTTTCTCTCCCGTGGCATCGTCGTGATGGAAAACCTCTCCCTCTTCGTACGTCTCCAGTTTGTCCTCTGGCTGAAAGTGGAAGCCCTGGCGGTCCCCGTTGCTGTGAGTCACGTCTCCATTACTCAGTGGGCGTTTGGGCTTGGGCGCCACAGGAGGTTTGGGACCACGCGACTGGACGCAGGAGCCGGACATCAGCGTGGACTGGACTGCGATGGTCAGAGGACTGCAGACATGGGCTTGAGGAACACGCAGTTGTTGAAGGTCTGTGCACAGAGAAAAGAAGAGTAAAGATCAGTCGCTGAATGGATCAGTTCTGAAGCAAAGTGTGTGTGTGTGTGTGTGTGTGTGAGACAGAGGAAGCACACACACAGCACTGGACATTATCAGCAGGAAAAACAACAGAGCCACAGGGTACTTAGAGTGGAACAATAACACTGCGCTGTCTGGAAAATGACATACATACTATCTTTAAAATTCAACCCAAACGGCAAACTCAGTGATTCCCAAAGTCGTTCACTTTGTTATTGAGGAAAAGTCAGTTATGTGCAATTTATTACAGCAACATCTAAGGAAGTGAAACCGAGCTCTTGGATGGTTCTTTGGTAAAAAATCCCAGAAACCCACTTACAACTTTAATCATGAAATTCTGAAAACAAGAAAAAATTTATAAATATTTTTGGAATCAGTAAAAACTTGGCGAGAATGTACACGGTGAGATATCAGGGGGCAAAGTGTTATTTCTGGAATGGCGTATTGCAGACACACACCCATGGTCCCCACACCATGTACGGCCCTGCTCTTCCTGTTATTTAGTACCTGCCCTGACGCACATCCTTTTCAACTTTTACTGCCCTGTTATCTCTGAGTGTCCATTATTGCCCAAAGTTTCTACTGATTCAAAATAAAGATATACATTTTTTCTTGTTTTCAGAATTTCAAAGTATTCAAATTCGTAAAAGGTGTTGTTTTTGTTTTTACCAAAGAGGAGAGCCCCATCTGGCTCCAAGAACTCTCAGCCAATAGGAATGACTTATTACAAATAGACTTCCTTCTGGTCATTCTTCTCCTCTCATAAAAAACACAAATGCAGGTTTTCTACTAAACAGCTCCTTTGAGTGAGTCAAGAAACAATGAAGGAAGAAGGAAGCCCTGCACAGAGCCCCCGACTCCAAACAACAGGATATGAATTACGCAACAAGAATTTAATGTAAAAAGTAAAATAAACGGGAGAGGACCGGGCTGTGATGGAGCGGACCGTTCAGGATGAAGGTAAAGAACCATAAAGAGAAAAGCATGTAGGCTCCAGTTAAATGACATGTACTTTATGAAAGGGAGGATTACTTTCGAGTTTTACAAATTCAAATCACAAATAAGAGAAATGTAGGTTATTTATCCAAAAGAACGAGTCGACTGTAAGTGACTAGAAGAGCCGCGGATGAATGAATGAATGACTCGTAAATATACAGATAAATATATATATATATTTACAGTACATTACAGTCTAGTGGAGGTCGGACATGCAGAACAAACCTGTGTTCATTGTGAGACATCATCCTCTGCACCTCCTCATTTCTCCTCCGTCCGCGCCCGGCTGCAAAGGATGCGTTCAAAGTTCATCCAAACGCGACTCATTTCGCTTCGTAAAGTTCCAGCGGGTCCTGAACCTATGCTCGGGTCCTGAACCTATGTCCGGGTCCGTCACACTGAGCCTCGGGTGAAGTCCGTCTGAGAAAGCGCTTTGCAGAGAAGTGAGACTGGAGCCGAGAGCATCTTCGACTGACTCCAGCAGCAGGAGGTGCTGCAGCTGCGGGGGCTGGACCAGGACCCAGGGGCTGGACCAGGACTGGACCCAGGACTCAGGGGCTGGACCCAGGACTGCGGATCCAGGACACAGGGGCTGGACCCAGAGGCTGGACCCAGAGGCTGGACCCAGGGTCGGACCCACTCGGACCGTTTCCAAAACGCGGGTGAACCAAGGAAAACATATATTTTGTTTTAATGTTAGAAATACTGTTTATGAAGCAAGTGCATATATATTTAGAAGAACTCAGGAAGTATCTGATATTAATATTTTTCTCTATTGTTGTATTATTGTATTAGTAATGAGTAATTAGTTATTGTTAATGAGTCAATTTGATTATTTTTTTATTCATGATTAATTATTGTATTAATTAATTATTAATTTAAAATAAAGTCATAGCAAAGTACATCCCGCAATTAAAACAACAATAATAATTATATAATAATGATAATGATTAAACTTTTGTTAATATTTAAACACAAACAATGGGGGAGATGGACAACCGTTATCATTCATTAACATACAGATTATTATTTATATTTATATTATTATTCATGGTCTGACTTCCGGTTGCAGTGCAGACCTCACACACAATAAAAGCTCTTTCCAATAAACACCAAAGTCCTGATGTTTCCTGCGGCAGCACTGAAGGAAAAGCAAACCCTTTAAAGGTCTCTCCACAACAGGAAGTGGCTCTCCCTGCTTCCTGCACCACCTGCTCCACTTCCTGCACCACCTGCTCCACTTCCTGCACCACCTGTTTCACTTCCTGCACCACATGCTCCACTTCCTGCACCACCTGTTTCACTTCCTGCACCACCTGCTTCACTTCCTGCACCACCTGCTTCACTTCCTGCACCACCTGCTCCACTTCCTGCACCACCTGCTTCACTTCCTGCACCACATGCTCCACTTCCTGCACCACCTGCTTCACTTCCTGCACCACCTGCTTCACTTCCTGCACCACCTGCTCCACTTCCTGCACCACCTGCTTCACTTCCTGCACCACCTGCTCCACTTCCTGCCAACACACAGGAAGGTTTTAACCCTTTACTGCCTCCTCTCCTGGATGATTGACAGGTGAGGGGCGGGAGCTTTGGCTGGAGGGATCCATGGGGCTTTCAAGGACGTGGGTGTTGTGTGGAGGTGGGTTTGTGATGGTGGATGTGGACTCTGATTTGACAGGTCTGGCTGCTGCTTAAACGGCCACATAGTGAGGTGGGAATAACTCTAGTGCGAAGGTCACACTTTCCTCCAACACCTGGAACTCGAACGATGGTTAAGTGAATCAGCTGCTCTACTCTTATTATCAATTATTATCTACTTTTACTGTTTACATGCTGCGGAATCTGTGCCACCTGCATTCATATCTACACATCTGCAATATTTTATAATGAAAGTTAAAGCAGCAGTGTGTAAACATGTGGCCAAAAGTGGTACTGCAGCCTCTCCCACTCTCCCTGACTCAGGTTGCCAGATATGCAGACGAATCCAGCTGGGACCATAACAGCTGAATAGACAAGAGTTTTGTCAACAACAAATCTATAACCAACACCTTTTTCACAAAGATAGAAATCCTGGTTTTATTCCTTGTTTTGTCGTTAATGATTTGAGAATCATAACGAGACCTTTTTTAGTTCTGCGCCACATGGTACTTTACCAGTGAGATTAGCTCCACGCGGTGGCCACATGGTACTTTATCAGTGGTTTACCAGTCAGTGTCAGAGTCAGTGTCAGAGTCAGGACCGTTTAGACATTTTTAAATCACACAAATGAATCTTTACACAACCTTTTATTTTTGCTGCAAACTGTTCGCAGAACACAGACAGATGTGACACAGACAGATGTGACACAGACAGATGTGACAGAGGGAGAGAGAGAGAAAGAGCGAGAGAGGAAGAGAGAGAGATAGAGAGAGAGAGAGAGAAAGAGAGAGAGATAGAGAGAGAGAGAAGAGAAAGAGAGAGAGAGAAAGAGAGAGAGAAGAGAAAGAGAGAGAGGAAGAGAGAGAGAGAGGAAGAGAGAGCGAGAAATGGAGAGAGAGGGGGTTTGTGATGAGAAACAGGCTGCAGAGGATAAGCCATATCGCCCGCTCTCTCCGTTCTCCGCTGACAGTGTCCAGGGCCTGTTCCCAACGACAAAAACATGTTTATGCAGAAAACAAAAGACCCTGAATTTACACATTAGAACGTTGTGCCTTTAAAGGAGCCATATGTAGGATGTTCACGTCAAGTCTTCTTTAAAGGGCCCTAATCCGTCAAAAGGCTCTGTACATATTTCTGTTCCAAAGGATTAGTCAAACAGCAGCAAGTGTGTTTTCAGGTCCCATTCACCTGAAAAACACACATCTGAGGCTCTACGACCTGATGCCACAGTCTGGATGCTGGTGCTATTCCCCGAAACCATGACTTCTCTGTGGTTACATTTATCTGAGCTGATGCTTTCTGATGACTGTCAGGCGGTAGAATGAGTCTGTGCCTCTGGGGGAGACATGGAGTGGGGTTCACACATCTGTCTGTCTGTCTGTCTGTCTGTCTGTCTGTCAGTTGTTGTGTACTTTGGTTTTATTTTGACATCATTTCTTTGTGTTTTGGTTTTAGTTGTACTTCCTGTTCTGTTTCTCCCTGTCTTGATGGTCTGCCCCGCCCTGATGTGTTTCACCTGTGTCTCTGTCTGTACCTGTGAGTCTGTATGTACCTGTGTCTTTGTGTGTATGTACCTGTGTCTCTGTCTATATGTACCTGTGTCTCTGTGTGTCTGTATGTACCTGTGTGTCTGCATGTACCTGTGTGTCTGTATGTACCTGTGTGTCTGTATGTACCTGTGTGTCTGTATGTACCTGTGTCTGTATGTACCTGTGTGTCTGCATGTACCTGTGTGTCTGTATGTACCTGTGTCTGTATGTACCTGTGTGTCTGTGTGTCTGTATGTACCTGTGTGTCTGCATGTACCTGTGTGTCTGTATGTACCTGTGTCTGTATGTACCTGTGTGTCTGTATGTACCTGTGTGTCTGTGTGTCTGTATGTACCTGTGTGTCTGTGTGTCTGTATGTACCTGTGTCTCTGTGTGTCTGTATGTACCTGTGTGTCTGTATGTACCTGTGTCTCTGTGTGTCTGTATGTACCTGTGTCTCTGTGTCTATATGTACCTGTGTCTCTGTGTGTCTGTATGTACCTGTGTCTGTATGTACCTGTGTGTCTGTATGTACCTGTGTGTCTGTGTGTCTGTATGTACGTGTGTCTGTATGTACCTGTGTGTCTGTATGTACCTGTGTGTCTGCATGTACCTGTGTGTCTGTATGTACCTGTGTCTCTGTGTGTCTGTATGTACCTGTGTCTCTTTATGTACCTGTGTGTCTGTATGTACCTGTGTCTCTGTGTCTATATGTACCTGTGTGTCTGTATGTACCTGTGTCTCTGTGTGTCTGTATGTACCTGCGTGTCTGTATGTACCTGTGTCTCTGTGTGTCTGTATGTACCTGTGTCTCTGTGTCTATATGTACCTGTGTGTCTGTATGTACCTGTGTCTCTGTGTCTATATGTACCTGTGTCTCTGTGTGTCTGTATGTACCTGCGTGTCTGTATGTACCTGTGTCTCTGTGTGTCTGTATGTACCTGCGTGTCTGTGTGTCTGTATGTACCTGTGTGTCTGTATGTACCTGTGTCTCTATGTACCTGTGTGTCTGTATGTACCTGTGTCTCTATGTACCTGTGTGTCTGTATGTACCTGTGTCTCTGTGTGTCTGTATGTACGTGTGTCTGTATGTACCTGTGTGTCTGTGTGTCTGTATGTACCTGTGTGTCTGTATGTACCTGTGTCTCTGTGTGTCTGTATGTACCTGTGTCTCTGTATGTCTCTGTATGTACCTGTGTGTCTGTGTGTCTGTATGTGTCTGTATGTACCTGTGTGTCTGTATGTACCTGTGTCTCTGTATGTCTCTGTATGTACCTGTGTGTCTGTATGTACCTGTGTCTCTGTGTGTCTGTATGTACCTGTGTCTCTGTGTGTCTGTATGTACCTGTGTCTCTGTATGTCTCTGTATGTACCTGTGTGTCTGTATGTACCTGTGTCTCTGTGTGTCTGTATGTACCTGTGTGTCTGTATGTACCTGTGTCTCTATGTACCTGTGTGTCTGTATGTACCTGTGTCTCTGTGTGTCTGTATGTACGTGTGTCTGTATGTACCTGTGTCTCTGTATGTACCTGTGTGTCTGTATGTACGTGTGTCTCTGTGTGTCTGTATGTACGTGTGTCTCTGTGTGTCTGTATGTACCTGTGTCTCTGTGTGTCTGTATGTACCTGTGTGTCTGTATGTACCTGTGTCTCTGTGTGTCTGTATGTACCTGTGTCTCTGTGTGTCTGTATGTACCTGTGTGTCTGTATGTACCTGTGTCTCTGTATGTACCTGTGTGTCTGTATGTACGTGTGTCTCTGTGTGTCTGTATGTACCTGTGTGTCTGTATGTACCTGTGTCTCTGTGTGTCTGTATGTACCTGTGTGTCTGTATGTACCTGTGTCTCTGTGTGTCTGTATGTACCTGTGTCTCTGTGTGTCTGTATGTACCTGTGTCTCTGTGTGTCTGTATGTACCTGTGTCTCTGTGTGTCTGTATGTACCTGTGTGTCTGTATGTACCTGTGTCTCTGTGTGTCTGTATGTACCTGTGTGTCTGTATGTACCTGTGTCTCTGTGTGTCTGTATGTACCTGTGTCTCTGTATGTACCTGTGTCTGTATGTACCTGTGTGTCTGTATGTACCTGTGTCTGTATGTACCTGTGTGTCTGTATGTACCTGTGTGTCTGTATGTACCTGTGTCTGTATGTACCTGTGTGTCTGTATGTACCTGTGTGTCTGTATGTACCTGTGTGTCTGTATGTACCTGTGTCTGTATGTACCTGTGTGTCTGTATGTACCTGTGTCTGTATGTACCTGTGTGTCTGTATGTACCTGTGTGTCTGTATGTACCTGTGTCTGTATGTACCTGTGTGTCTGTATGTACCTGTGTGTCTGTATGTACCTGTGTCTGTATGTACCTGTGTGTCTGTATGTACCTGTGTCTGTATGTACCTGTGTGTCTGTATGTACCTGTGTGTCTGTATGTACCTGTGTGTCTGTATGTACCTGTGTGTCTGTATGTACCTGTGTATCATGCATGAGCAGTATTCTGTGGATGTCTGACATGAGTTCAGTGCACAATGAAAAGAGTACCATGGTATGTAACTCTGAAACTACAATTCAAACTCTTCCAATTCAATTCTTGTCATTAGTTTCTGGCTCTGTTAAAGTTTGATTGTAGAGATGCATTTTTTATTATTATTCCAATCTTTAGATCATCTTTTAAGGACAAAGCTGTGTATTTCTGTATGTATTGGTGTGAACACTTCATAACGAGTATGCAGAACGTTTCCTAAAGTCGTGATCGGACTCTTTCTGTTCAGACTGTTCCTGAAAACATGAAAGCCAAATTCTTCTGTATTTTCCTGCCTGGGATTATGGATGAAAACTGGCTTGGTGGCTATAATCCAGCATATTATACTGATGTTCATTCATGTGCATTGTCCCTATCAAATAAATAAATAAACAACATTAATAAAGGCATCCCTGCTTTTTGGATCCATCATGAACCCTCCGGGCGCCACGGTTAACTGAAGTTTACAAAATGTGGATCTGTTTAAAATGACAGATTGTGTGAAGCAGGACGTCAAGATTATTCAAACTCCTGCCACACAAAGATTTACACTTTTACTATTTCCCGAGCCTTGAGTCTGGTTCAGTGGGACTTCTGTTTGTGTGTCATAGAGACCTGTGTCTATCAGTAAAAAAATATAGTTTTTTCATTGCGAATGCCATGAAGTCATAATGTGCAGTATCTGGGTACATTTAAGTTGAAACATAAACCTCTGTCTCTTTTCACTTTAGAGGGTTTGATAATTGTCCTTAATTCTGTGTTTGATGTCTTTCCAAACCCTCGCTGTTTGTGAGAGCAGAGCACAGAGAACAGTCTTCTAGAAGCTTCCATCAAACCTCTGACTCCAATAATCTCTGCTGTCGACGGAGCAGAGGTCAAAGGGCAGATTCATCCATCGTTACCTTTGTCTCCGCTGCAGCTCCGTCTTATTGCCTTCACATCTTCACCGTGTCAAAAACCTCTCCTGCTGCGTCTCCTGCTGCGTCTCCTGCTGCGTCTCCTGCAGCGTCTTCTCCTGCGTCTCCTGCTGCGTCTCCTGCTGCGTCTCCTGCAGCGTCTCCTGCAGCGTCTCCTGCTGCGTCTCCTGCTGCGTCTCCTGCTGCGTCTCCTGCTGCGTCTCCTGCTGCGTCTCCTGCAGCGTCTTCTCCTGCGTCTCCTGCTGCGTCTCCTGCTGCGTCTCCTGCAGCGTCTCCTGCAGCGTCTCCTGCAGCGTCTCCTGCTGCGTCTCCTGCAGGCTCAGCGTCTCCGGGGACTGGCTCTGGCCTAAACTCACCACTGGCCCTTTAAATCTGCACTTTGAATATAAACAAATGCCCCGTTTGTTCAGTCAGAGATTTAACTCTGATCTATTCTAGAATAATCACTGCGGCTGATCTCGTGCTGCTGTGATCCAGACTGAAGCATGGACCCAGGGCTCGGACTGTTATGGCTCGTTAAGGTCTGACTGTTATGGGTCGTTATGGTCTTTGAGTGGTGATGTCACTGCAGGGTCACCGTCAGTTCACCACATTGATCATCCAAATATTCTTTTCTCCTGAACAGAACGAGACGCTGAAGCTGAGCCTGAATCTGAGGTAATTACTGTCATGGTTTGGGTTTATTTACTGTTTTAACACTCCCCTTTGGGTTCATGATGGGTTGATTCTCCGCCCCTCGTTAGTCTCATGTGTCTCATTAGTCTCATGTGTCTCGTTAGTCTCCTTAGTCTCATTAGTCTCATTAGTCTCATGTGTCTCGTTAGTCTCATTAGTCTCATGTGTCTCGTTAGTCTCATGTGTCTCATTAGTCTCATGTGTCTCATTAGTCTCATGTGTCTCGTTAGTCTCATGTGTCTCGTTAGTCTCATGTGTCTCGTTAGTCTCATGTGTCTCATTAGTCTCATGTGTCTCATTAGTCTCATGTGTCTCATTAGTCTCATGTGTCTCATTAGTCTCATGTGTCTCGTTAGTCTCATGTGTCTCGTTAGTCTCATGTGTCTCGTTAGTCTCATGTGTCTCGTTAGTCTCATGTGTCTCGTTAGTCTCATGTGTCTCGTTAGTCTCATGTGTCTCATTAGTCTCATGTGTCTCATTAGTCTCATGTGTCTCATTAGTCTCATGTGTCTCATTAGTCTCATGTGTCTCATTAGTCTCATGTGTCTCGTTAGTCTCATGTGTCTCATTAGTCTCATGTGACTTAGTCTCATGTGTCTCATTAGTCTCATGTGTCTCATTAGTCTCATGTGTCTCGTTAGTCTCATGTGTCTCATTAGTCTCATGTGTCTCGTTAGTCTCATGTGTCTCGTTAGTCTCATGTGTCTCGTTAGTTTCATGTGTCTCAGTCTCATGTGTCTCATGTGTCTCATGTGTCTCAGTCTCATGTGCCTCATTAGTCTCATTAGTCTCATGTGTCTCAGTCTCATGTGTCTCATGTGTCTCATGTGTCTCAGTCTCATGTGTCTCATTAGTCTCATGTGTCTCGTTAGTCTCATGAGAAAACAGTCTGAGCAGTGAGGTTTGAAGCATGTTTTAAGTATTTTTTCTTATTTCATGACTTTTCTTCTGTAGATAAAATAAGTTTGTGATGCTGTGTTTTAAGTAAACATCTTTCAAAAGTGTTTAAGAAATAAGTAAATAATTCTTTAAATGTATGTTTTTAAACTAGAATCAAGTCGTTTTATTTAATCATGTTCAGTAATCTAAAGTCATATTTTCTGTCCTGATGGAAGATCATTTTTATTATTATAAACAGTAGTTTTATTATTTTTATACTATTTTTCTAATTTTTTTCCAGACATTTTATCCAGTGCATGAGAACATATTTTAATAAAAAGCTAATTTACTTATTACCAATATGTCCTGTTGTGTTAAATGTGTTTCTATACCATTGTCGGGGACTGCAGCTGCCGTGGCCTGAGGATCCTGCTGTGGAAAGATCAGCACGTTTTATGACCTCAATTACAAAGTTTGTGCGAACACACACATTAACAGGCCATAAACCCACACGCCGACCTCAGGCCCCGCTCTATTGGATTTCCCTTTCTCCCGATGGACATAAACGCACCCTGGCTTTAAAGGGGCCATCACTGCTGACAATGTATGTGACAATAAGCACAAAAATGCTTATGTTTAAGGAATCAAATATAATAAGAATCAGAATCATTTTTATTGCCACGTAAGTAACAGAAGTCACAGACTAGGAAATTGCTTTGGCTCAGTGCAACAGTCAGAAAGAGATAATAAAAATAAAGAATAAAAAACACTTCTAAGGAATACATTTAAATTTAAAATAGAGTTACAGTTACTATTTACAATATACAAGTGCACATGGTGCACACAATGTAAGGTGACAGCAGTACAGTGAAGTGCACAGCAGTACAGTGAAGTAAAGTGACTTTATAAAGGGCGGGGGGACAGGTTAAGAAGTGTTCAAGAGTCCAACAGCAGAGGGGAAGAAACTGTTCTTGTGGCGGGAGGTTCTAGTCCTGATGGACCGCAGCCTCCTGCCTGAGGGGAGTGGTTGGAATAGTCCATGTGCAGGTGAGAGGGGAGTGGTTGGAATAGTCCATGTGCAGGTGAGAGGGGAGTGGTTGGAATAGTCCATGTGCAGGTGAGAGGGGTCGGCTGTGATACGACCAGCCCGGCCTCGAGCTCGGGCGACGTACAGGTCCTGCAGCGATGGAAGGCTGCGGCCGATCACTTCCTCTGCAGAGCGCACAATGCACTGTAGTCTCTGTTTGTCCCTGACTGTGGCTCCAGCGAACCACACGGTGACGGAGGAGGTGATGGAGGAGGTGATGGAGGAGGTGATGAGGAGGTGATGGAGGAGGTGATGGAGGAGGGGATGGAGGAGGTGATGGAGGAGGTGATGAGGAGGTGATGGAGGAGGTGATGGAGGAGGTGATGGAGGAGGTGATGGAGGAGGTGATGGAGGAGGTGATGGGGGCGGTGATGGAGGAGGTGATGGAGGAGGTGATGGAGGAGGTGATGCAGGAGGTGATGGAGGAGATGATGGAGGAGGTGATGGAGGAGGTGATGGGGGCGGTGATGGAGGAGGTGATGGAGGAGGTGATGGAGAAGGTGATGGAGGAGGTGATGGAGAAGGTGATGGAGGAGGTAATGGAGGAGGTGATGGAGGAGGTGATGGAGGAGGTGGTGGAGGAGGTGATGGAGAAGGTGATGGAGGAGGTGATGGAGGAGGTGATGGGGGCGGTGATGGAGGAGGTGATGGAGAAGGTGATGGAGGAGGTAATGGAGGAGGTGATGGAGGAGGTGATGGAGGAGGTGGTGGAGGAGGTGATGGAGGAGGTGATGGAGGAGGTGATGGAGGAGGTGATGGAGGAGGTGGTGGAGGAGGTGATGGAGGAGGTGATGAGGAGGTGATGGAGGAGGTGGTGGAGGAGGTGATGGAGGAGGTGATGAGGAGGTGATGGAGGAGGTGATGGAGGAGGTGATGGAGCAGGTGATGGAGGAGGTGATGGAGGAGGTGGTGGAGGAGGTGATGGAGGAGGTGATGGAGGAGGTGATGATGAGGTGATGGAGGAGGTGATGGAGGAGGTGGTGGAGGAGGTGATGGAGGAGGTGATGGAGGAGGTGATGAGGAGGTGATGGAGGAGGTGATGGAGGAGGTGGTGGAGGAGGTGATGGAGGAGGTGATGGAGGAGGTGATGGAGGAGGTGATGGGGGCGGTGATGGAGGAGGTGATGGAGAAGGTGATGGAGGAGGTGAGGAGGTGATGGAGGAGGTGATGGAGGAGGTGATGAAGAGGTGGTGGAGGAGGTGATGGAGGAGGTGATGGAGGAGGTGATGGAGGAGGTGAGGAGGTGATGGAGGAGGTGAGGAGGTGATGGAGGAGGTGAGGAGGTGATGGAGGAGGTGAGGAGGTGATGGAGGAGGTGATGAGGAGGTGATGGAGGAGGTGAAGGAGGAGGTGATGGAGGAGGTGAGGATGGACTCGATGATGGCCGTGTAGAACTGCAGCTTGGCTTTCCTGAGCTGCCGCAGGAAGTACATCCTCTGCTGGGCCTTCTTGATGAGGGAGCTGATGGTCGGCTCCCACTTGAGGTCCTGGGTGATGGTGGTGCCCAGGAAACGGAAGGACTCCACAGAGGTGATGGGGGAGTCCATCACGGAGGGTGGGGGCGGGGGGACAGTGCTCTTCCTGAAGTCCAAAATCATCTCCACTGTCTTCTGGGCGTTCAGCTCCAGGTTGTTACCACTGCACCAGGACACCAGCCGGTCCACCTCCCTCCTGTAGGAGACACCAGGACACCAGCCGGTCCACCTCCCTCCTGTAGGAGACACCAGGACACCAGCCGGTCCACCTCCCTCCTGTAGGAGACACCAGGACACCAGCCGGTCCACCTCCCTCCTGTAGGAGACACCAGGACACCAGCCGGTCCACCTCCCTCCTGTAGGAGACACCAGGACACCAGCCGGTACACCTCCCTCCTGTAGGAGACACCAGGACACCAGCCGTCCACCTCCCTCCTGTAGGAGACACCAGGACACCAGCCGGTCCACCTCCCTCCTGTAGGAGACACCAGGACACCAGCCGGTCCACCTCCCTCCTGTAGGAGACACCAGGACACCAGCCGGTCCACCTCCCTCCTGTAGGAGACACCAGGACACCAGCCGGTCCTCCTCCCTCCTGTAGGAGACACCAGGACACCAGCCGGTCCTCCTCCCTCCTGTAGGAGACACCAGGACACCAGCCGGTCCACCTCCCTCCTGTAGGAGACACCAGGACACCAGCCGGTCCTCCTCCCTCCTGTAGGAGACACCAGGACACCAGCCGGTCCTCCTCCCTCCTGTAGGAGACCACCAGGACACCAGCCGGTCCTCCTCCCTCCTGTAGGAGACACCAGGACACCAGCCGGTCCACCTCCCTCCTGTAGGAGACACCAGGACACCAGCCGGTCCTCCTCCCTCCTGTAGGAGACACCAGGACACCAGCCGGTCCACCTCCCTCCTGTAGGAGACACCAGGACACCAGCCGGTCCACCTCCCTCCTGTAGGAGACACCAGGACACCAGCCGGTCCACCTCCCTCCTGTAGGAGACACCAGGACACCAGCCGGTCCACCTCCCTCCTGTAGGAGACACCAGGACACCAGCCGGTCCACCTCCCTCCTGTAGGAGACACCAGGACACCAGCCGGTCCTCCTCCCTCCTGTAGGAGACACCAGGACACCAGCCGGTCCACCTCCCTCCTGTAGGAGACACCAGGACACCAGCCGGTCCACCTCCCTCCTGTAGGCGGACTCATCGTTGTTGGAGATGAGTCCAATGAGGGTGGTGTCTTCCGCGAACTTGATCAGCTTCACGGAGTCGTGGCTGGAGGTGCAGTGGTTGGAGGTGCAGTGGGAGGAGGTGGGAGGAGGTGCGGTGGGAGGAGGTGCAGTGGTTGGTGTACAGGGAGAAGAGCAGGGGAGAAAGAACACAGCCCTGTGGGGCTCCTGTATTTATAATCCGAGAGTCCGAGACATTCTTCCCCAGACGCACTCGCTGCTTCCTGTCCGTCAGGAAGTCAGTGATCCACCTGCAGGTGGAATCGGGCACGTTGAGCTGGGAGAGCTTGTCCTGGAGCAGGGATGGCAGGATTGTGTTGAAGGCAGAGCTGAAGTCCACGAACAGGACCCTGGCGTAGGTCCCCGGGGAGTCCAGGTGCTGTAGGATGTGGTGGAGGGCCAGGTTAATGGCGTCGTCTACAGATCTGTTGGCTCTGTAGGCGAACTGCAGGGGGTCCAGGAGGGGGGAGGTGAGGGACTTGAGATGGGAGAGAACCAGGCGTTCAAATGACTTCATGACGACAGACGTAAGTGCTACAGGTCTGTAGTCATTGAGTCCTGTGATCCTGGGCTTCTTCGGGACGGGGACAATGATGGAGGATTTGAAGCAGGACATGGCAGGACTGCAGAGAGGTCAGAAAATGTCCGTGAACACAGGAGTAAGCTCACTGGGGCAGTGTCTCAGAGTGGCCGGAGACACGTGGTCCGGGCCAGGAGCTTTGCGGGGGTGCAGCCTCAAGAAGAGTTGTTTAATCTCTTTAGCGGCTATTGTTAGGCTGGGGGCAGGGCTGATGGGTGGGTCGTTAGAGTAGTGGGGGGTGGGGGAGGTGTCAGGGGCAGCATCAAAGCGACTGAAAAATAAGTTCAGTTCGTCAGCTAGCTTGTGGTCGTCAGCACAGGGGGGGGGCTTTGGGTTTGTAGTTGGTGATCTCCCGTAGGCCCCTCCAGACAGAAGCAGTATTGTTGTTACCAAACTGCTCCTGTAGTCGTTCTCTGTGCCGGGACTTGGCTGCTTTCAGTTCTTTCCTGAACTGATATTTAGCTGCTTTGTAGCCTCTGCGGTCCCCCTCCCTGAAAGCAGACTCCTTTCCTGAGCTGCCGGAGTTTAGCAGTGAACCAGGGTTTGTCGTTGTTATAGATGACCCTGGTCCTTGTTGGAATGATGCTATCCTCACAGAAGTGGATGTATGACGTCACAGTGTCCGTGTATTCATCCAAACTATCTGTGGCAGCTCTGAAAAGGTCCCAGTCTGTAGATTCCATGCATGCAGCTCTTCCACAGCTTCATCAGACCACACTTTGGAGCTCCTCACTGCAGGTTTCGAGAGCTTTAGTCTCTGTCTGTAAGCAGGAACCAGATGTATCATGGAGTGATCTGAGAAGCCGAGGGCTGGCTTGGGAACAGCGCGAAAAGCTCCGCGCACGGTGGTGTAGCAGTGATCCAGAGTGTTCTCCTCTCTGGTCGGGCATTTGATAAACTGTCTGTATTTGGGTAATTCCTGGCTCAAGTTTCCCTTATTAAAATCCCCCAGGATAATAATCAGAGAGTCCGGGTATAAACGTTCCATACACAGTACTTGCTCTGCGAGTGCACGCTCTCCTTCATCCAAAACTATCCTGGTCCCACCATGTGTAAACTCTGGTCTTACCATGTGTAAACTCTGGTCCATGAAGAATGTGATAGTAAAATAATCTGTTCTGGTTCAATCCAAATATCAAGAAACTGAAGCTACTCCCCACGGGCTCCTGTCTGTCTCCTCAGGCCTCACAGCACCAGCCCCTCTCTGGGCCTCCTGCAGGTGGGGGTTTGATTTCCTCATGCACCTTTAGATACAGTGAACACAAAACCTGATCCAACCTTTAGATAAATGTCTGTGTTTTTATCATCAGGTTTTGTGGAAAGACTGCAGAGCTTTGGTGATGCTGAATCTCAACATTATTATTATTATTACACGTCCGGTGCTTTGGCAAACATGATTCCAGTCTGTCCCTTCTGGAGCGTCCTTGTGCGGGCGGGGGCTCTGACAGGTGAAGGGAGATGAAGCGGTGGGGGGCGGCTCAGATGGAGATGTCTCACTCAGATATCAACAGGCAAACAGCCGCGGCACACACGCCCCGCCGAGAGCCACAGCGCACGCCACTTCTCATTTACAACAGAAACACGGCTCTGCTTCGATAAGTCCTGGATGAAGACGACACGGTTTGGATGATCCTTCGTCATGTTTGTCTGTGTCATTTCAATGTGAAGGACATGATCAGACAAAGACTTTACTCTCTGTGAATGTGTGTCATTAATAATCACCTGTTTCACTAAACTCTGCAAAGATAAAGGATTAGGACCTATTCCTCTTTGTGTAGATATGTGTTGTGTTGTGTTGCTCTGACCTCCGAGAGCGCGGCTGTCACAGACTCCCCGGGACGGTGCATCTGTTACTGTCCTTTATTATAATGGGACAGTGTCATCTCAAGGGCACAAGCGAAACACACTTGTTTATGGAAATGAGCAGCAACAGATTCCCTCCAAGCGCCGCAGGCAGAGACAGAAACACACACTTACCAATTCATCACAGCACAATAAATAAGGCTAATGTCAGACTTGGCAGACCTCCGATGGTGAGCGCAGTAATGCGGCCAACGCCATTCCATCAGACTGATGTACGACCAGGAGGTTACACAATACGTCACGGACACACACACTTTTACACTTTGTCCACAAGTGTAATTACACAGATCTGTAATTGAATGAGAACATGAAGGAACGGTCCGTTGGCAGCTCCAGAACAACACCGTGAAAGGAGCAGAGGAGTCAGTGTGAGATCTGCAGCTCGTGTGAAACACCTCAGAGAGTGTGACATCACTGACAGACGCTTAAACCACTTTACATTCACGGCTGAGGCTGCGGCGGTGGATTAACGATTCATTATGTACCGTTAAGTTTAATGTTCTGCATCATTCATACATTTTATTGTTGTATTCATTTGTTTATTTGGATTCATGATCAGCACGAGCTGTAAATAAACATGATTGTAGATAAGTACACACACACACGCACACACACTCACACACACACACACACACACACACACACACACACACACACACACACACACACACACACACACACACACACACACACACACACACACACACACACACATTAACCCTTACCTATTGGTTTAGTGGTAGGGGAAACCGGAGCACCTGGAGGAAACCTACACAGACACGGGGAGAACATGCAAACTCCACACACTCCACCTTTTGAACCAAATCCTCTGATCTTATTGGACAAGCACGTATCACCAGAATGATTGACAGTTAGGAGGACCAATAGTATTTTTGTATTATTATATTTTTATGGCATTTTAAGACCACATTTTACCCCCAGTCCCTCCCACAATGTCCCCAAGAGACAGAATATATCACTTAACACAAAATACATTTATATAAAAGAAAAAGAAAGAGAAATAAAAAGGAGGACCAATAGTGTTGATCCACGTGGAAGTAAAACGTCCTCTAATTTACCTTTAATGATTTAATGGGAATTGTTCTAAAACCATTGTGACTAATGCAGGTGAAATGACCTCACTTCCTCCGGGTCCTCCGGGTCCTCCGGGTCGCTCTGGGCCTGTCGCCTCCAGGATGCTGAGGATAATAAAGCCCTGACTCTGACCCACCTGAGACCCTCCAGACACAGCCTCCTCTTCTAAGCTTTATGTTTTTATGGATTCTCTGGAGAGATTTGTTTTTGCTCATTTAAGGCTTTATGAAATCCTCAAAGCCACAATGAACAACGTTTTTCTTCCATACATTTTACAGTCATTTTATTACTATCTATGCAGCATAATTTTTCACAGTTAGCATCACCAGGGGACAGATATACAGAGATATATAGATCCAGTGTATGTGGGGATGTCCAACAGTAGCTTAAGGGCAAACATATTTCATAAAAGGCCCGTCTCTCTCTGGGTATTATTGCACCATGAATATCACACCACGGCTTCTTTTTGTCCTTTCTCTTCTTGTTGTCTCTGCGATATGTTGGAACTGTCACGTTTTTCCTCTTGTTTGTGTCATTTGCAGATGAGTGTTAGTGGGGGTGGATTGGCGGCTGAGGTCATTAAGAAGGGGGGTGTGACGAGGTGATGGAGGTCATTGATCACCATCAGCAGCAGATATTTAAACCTGACAAAGACAATTCTCACGGTGCTTTCCTTTAAGAGCAGAACGACCACACACTGTTTTTACTCACCACTGTTTTTTATCACCAAACAGCAGATAAAAGCTAAAGTCCGTCTCTGAGCCGCGGCACATGGTCTCAGGAGACGCTTGGTTTGTTTTCCTCAAAGATCTGCTTCGTTCACAAGTCGCACTCATAGGAGAGAACCAAAAAGTTCATAAAAACATAAAAAAGATACATAAAGGGTAAAAATCTGGACCTCTGGACCCTGTAGTCTCTGGACCCTGCAGTCTCTGGACCCTGCAGTCTCTGGACCCTGCAGTCTCTGGACCCTGTAGTCTCTGGACCCTGTAGTCTCTGGACCCTGTAGTCTCTGGACCTTGTAGTCTCTGGACTCTGTAGTCTCTGGACCCTGTAGTCTCTGGACCCTGTAGTCTCTGGACCCTGTAGTCTCTGGACCCTGTAGTCTCTGGACCTTGTAGTCTCTGGACCCTGCAGACCCCGGACCCTGCAGACCCCAGACCCTGCAGACCCCAGACCATGATGCTTTGAGAACCTTCTTTCCAACAGTTGGATCTTTATGCCCACTCTAAAGACCACTGCCGGAACAATGACGTAGTTCTCCTGAGAGCCATAAACTTAACGACTCAGAATAATCTCATTTTCTATTTTATTATGAATCTGTTCCTCTGCAGCTGCTGCAGGAGAGAAACCTGCTCCACATCCTGGATGCTCTGCACCAACAACGTCTGCTTTTAGAAAGTGTTAAAGTGTTAAAGTGTGAGAAGAGTCAAAAATAACCACTTTGAGAAACAGGAGCTGCTAAAATGCTTTTTAAACACAATCTGTATGTTCTGTCTGTACATGTATGTTCTGTCTGTATGTTCTGTCTGTATGTTCTGTCTGTACATGTGTATGTTCTGTCTGTATGTTCTGTCTGTATGTTCTGTCTGTACATGTGTATGTTCTGTCTGTATGTTCTGTCTGTACATACGTATGTTCTGTCTGTATGTTCTGTCTGTACATATGTTCTGTCTGTACATGTGTATGTTCTGTCTGTATGTTTTGTCTGTACATGTGTATGTTCTGTCTGTATGTTCTGTCTGTATGTTCTGTCTGTACATGTGTATGTTCTGTCTGTATGTTCTGTCTGTACATATGTATGTTCTGTCTGTATGTTCTGTATGTTCTGTCTGTACATGTGTATGTTCTGTCTGTATGTTCTGTCTGTACATGTGTATGTTCTGTCTGTATGTTCTGTCTGTACATACGTATGTTCTGTCTGTATGTTCTGTCTGTACATATGTATGTTCTGTCTGTACATGTGTATGTTCTGTCTGTATGTTCTGTCTGTACATATGTATGTTCTGTCTGTATGTTCTGTCTGTACATGTATGTTCTGTCTGTACATGTATGTTCTGTCTGTACATATGTTCTGTCTGTACATGTATGTTCTGTCTGTATGTTCTGTCTGTACATGTATGTTCTGTCTGTATGTTCGGTCTGTATGTTCTGTCTGTACATGTATGTTCTGTCTGTATGTTCGGTCTGTATGTTCTGTCTGTATGTTCTGTCTGTACATGTATGTTCTGTCGGTATGTTCTGTCTGTACATGTGTATGTTCTGTCTGTATGTTCTGTCTGTACATGTGTATGTTCTGTCTGTATGTTCTGTCTGTACATATGTATGTTCTGTCTATACATGTGTATGTTCTGTCTGTACATATGTATGTTCTGTCTGTATGTTCTGTCTGTACATGTATGTTCTGTCTGTATGTTCTGTCTGTACATGTATGTTCTGTCTGTACATGTATGTTCTGTCTGTACATGTGTTCTGTCTGTACATGTATGTTCTGTCTGTACATGTATGTTCTGTCGGTATGTTCTGTCTGTACATGTGTATGTTCTGTCTGTATGTTCTGTCTGTACATGTGTATGTTCTGTCTGTATGTTCTGTCTGTACATATGTATGTTCTGTCTATACATGTGTATGTTCTGTCTGTACATATGTATGTTCTGTCTGTATGTTCTGTCTGTACATGTATGTTCTGTCTGTATGTTCTGTCTGTACATGTATGTTCTGTCTGTACATGTATGTTCTGTCTGTACATGTGTTCTGTCTGTACATGTATGTTCTGTCTGTACATGTATGTTCTGTCTGTACATATGTTCTGTCTGTACAGATGTATGTTCTGTCTGTACATGTATGTTCTGTCTGTACATGTATGTTCTGTCTGTACATATGTTCTGTCTGTACATGTGTATGTTCTGTCTGTACATGTATGTTCTGTCTGTACATGTATGTTCTGTCTGTACATATGTTCTGTCTGTACATGTATGTTCTGTCTGTACATGTATGTTCTGTCTGTACATGTGTATGTTCTGTCTGTACATATGTTCTGTCTGTACAGATGTATGTTCTGTCTGTACATGTATGTTCTGTCTGTACATGTATGTTCTGTCTGTACAGATGTATGTTCTGTCTGTACATGTATGTTCTGTCTGTACATGTATGTTCTGTCTGTACATGTATGTTCTGTCTGTACAGCTGTATGTTCTGTCTGTACATGTATGTTCTGTCTGTACATATGTATGTTCGGTCTGTACAGATGTATGTTCTGTCTGTACATGTATGTTCTGTCTGTACATATGTATGTTCTGTCTGTACATGTATGTTCTGTCTGTACATATGTATGTTCTGTCTGTACAGATGTATGTTCTGTCTGTACATGTATGTTCTGTCTGTACATATGTATGTTCTGTCTGTACATGTATGTTCTGTCTGTACATGTGTATGTTCTGTCTGTACATATGTTCTGTCTGTACAGATGTATGTTCTGTCTGTACATGTATGTTCTGTCTGTACATATGTATGTTCTGTCTGTACAGATGTATGTTCTGTCTGTACATGTATGTTCTGTCTGTACATGTATGTTCTGTCTGTACATGTATGTTCTGTCTGTACATATGTTGGTCCATGGATCTATGATTATAACAGCTCCTGTGCTTCTTGTAAAATGGTCTCAGAAACAGAATTAGATTTTATTGCTAACTTCACAAAGACCATAAAAATGAAAACAATTCTTTTCGTTAAGTAGAATTACCACAACAGGCACACGTTAGTAATTCTACAGAGAAATGTTCCAGAAGCTTTGATTCATGTTGAACTTAAATTAAATGAAGGTTTTCTCTGTTTTGAAATGAAACCAGGAGTAAAGCCTTGATGGTTCTGAACCTATGAATCTGTGCAGGTTAATAAACATGAGTTTGAAACCTTCCTCCCACAAAGATATCTGATGAGATTGGACGTTAATAACCATATTCTACACTCCCTCTGGGTACTACATGTATTAGAATATTCCATGATAAAGATGGAGGAGGCCGTGCAGAACCAGGCAGGTCTGGATGACTTTCTGAATAATCACAGACTATAATTCAATAAGAAGAAGATGAGCTCAAGTGTGCCACAAATCTGTTGGCATCATCCACATCTAAACCGTTTTGTGCATGTCCCAGAGTCTAATTACATTGTGAGCTGTGGCCATAAATCATTGGAGTCTTAATCAAAGCAGTGCAGATGAGCGAGTCATCAATCATAACGTGTTCGGCTGTGCACGGACGCTCTGACACATTATCAGGACCACATCAGCAGCAGTTTACGTCCTCCACAGTCAAAGGAAGTGAGATGCTCCAACAAAACAGGGCTGGGGTTGTGCAGTGATTATGAAAGCCTGAAAAGTGACCCCAGTATTATTAGTTTGTCAATATGCTACGACTCCTCACCAAGCCTGAAAAGTGAAGCCTCTGATGGTTCTGAAGCTGTTCTGTTTGACTCCAGCTCGTCGGGCCAGAGACCAGACTTAAAACCCGAGGACAAGGCCTTCTCTGGGGCTGAAAAGTGACCCCAGTGTTAGTAGGAAGTCAGAGGTTTCATGTTATTATTCTACGACTCCTCACCAAATGTATGAGGTGTTAATCCTTTAAGCCCAGTGTACGTGGACAGAGTAACTGGAGACGACTAGTTTCAAGGCGGCTTTTGGCGACAGAGAGGAGATGATGGAGATGATCAGTTGAAATCGGTCGATGTGAGCGCTCTTACAACTGGAGATATACAGTCGATCTCCGGATTCAGTCAGTTGCCCGTGTTCTACTTTTCGGCAACTAGTTGTCCTCAGATCCAGAGATATCACCGATGTGCTCCAACAACATGTGTGTATTGCGTGTATAGCGCCCATTTTTTTTCTTTAAATGATTATTATTATTATTATTATTATTAACCCTGACCCTGACTATTTACCAAATGATGGAGAATTTGTTTGGTAAATGTGACTACAGTAAAACTAAGTGAGATTCCAAACTCAAAGTAGATGGACTCAAACCAAACCATTAAAGGGCTAAAGCTGTTCCTCATGAATTTTCTACTTCCGGGTGGATCATTAATACCATTGGTCCTCCCAGTTGTCAATCATTCTGGTGATACATGCTCGTCCAATCAGTTTGGTGTAAAAAGTGGAGAGGGCGGTTCTTTCCTAAATCCTTTAAAGTCAGAACAATGAATTACAAACATACAATAATATCTCTGGTCTCGTAGCTCAGACTCAGATTCATTCATTGTCTCGTCTCCCGGAGGAGAATGTGTCTGCAGGGGTCTGCAGGGGTCTGTAGGGGTCTGTAGGGGTCTGCAGGGGTCTGCAGGGGTCTGTAGGGGTCTGTAGGGGTCTGCAGGGGTCTGCAGGGGTCTGCAGGGGTCTGCAGGGGTCTGCACGGGTCTGCAGGGGTCTGTAGGGGTCTGCAGGGGTCTGCAGGGTCTGCAGGGGTCTGCAGGGGTCTGTAGGGGTCTGCAGGGGTCTGCAGGGGTCTGCAGGGGTCTGCAGGGGTCTGCACGGGTCTGCAGGGGTCTGCAGGGGTCTGCAGGGGTCTGCAGGGGTCTGCAGGGGTCTGCAGGGGTCTGCAGGGGTCTGCAGGGGTCTGCAGGGGTCTGCAGGGGTCTGCACGGGTCTGCAGGGGTCTGTAGGGGTCTGCAGGGGTCTGCACGGGTCTGCAGGGGTCTGCAGGGGTCTGCAGGGGTCTGCAGGGGTCTGTAGGGGTCTGCAGGGGTCTGTAGGGGTCTGCAGGGGTCTGTAGGGGTCTGCAGGGGTCTGTAGGGGTCTGCAGGGGTCTGCAGGGGTCTGTAGGAGTCTGCAGGGGTCTGCAGGGGTCTGTAGGAGTCTGCAGGGGTCTGCAGGGGTCTGCAGGGGTCTGCAGGGGTCTGTAGGGGTCTGCAGGGGTCTGCAGGGGTCTGTAGGAGTCTGCAGGGGTCTGCAGGGGTCTGTAGGGGTCTGCAGGGGTCTGCAGGGGTCTGTAGGGGTCTGCAGGGGTCTGCAGGGGTCTGCACGGGTCTGCAGGGGTCTGCAGGGGTCTGCAGGGGTCTGCAGGGGTCTGCAGGGGTCTGCAGGGGTCTGTAGGAGTCTGCAGGGGTCTGTAGGGGTCTGTAGGGGTCTGCAGGGGTCTGCAGGGGTCTGCAGGGGTCTGCAGGGGTCTGCAGGGGTCTGCACGGGTCTGCAGGGGTCTGCAGGGGTCTGCAGGGGTCTGTAGGGGTCTGCAGGGGTCTGCAGGGGTCTGCACGGGTCTGCAGGGGTCTGTAGGGGTCTGCAGGGGTCTGTAGGGGTCTGCAGGGGTCTGCAGGGGTCTGCAGGGGTCTGCAGGGGTCTGCAGGGGTCTGCACGGGTCTGCAGGGGTCTGTAGGAGTCTGCAGGGGTCTGTAGGGAGGGCCAGTAGCACACACAGATACACACATAACATAAAACACACACATTGACAGAACAATCTCCTGATGTTCAGCTGTTTGGACTGAGGCTCAGAGGAGTTCTGAAACCTTCAGCTGCACGTCCCAATTTTAAATCAACAAATCCTTTGGGTGGTTCCAGTGGTCAGTGAGTTTCTTTGGTTCTGTCTGATCAAACAAAAACATTCTCAGTATAAGTTTAGTGTCAAAGTAAAGTAGACTAAACATAAATCTTAGAAGTGCAGGGTTAACTGACGGCTGGTGTTTGATTGTTCTCCCTGTGATGGATCGCCCAGACCAAGGTGACCTTAGGCTCGGTAATGATATCACAGCAGCTTGGTGAAGGCAGAGGAATGACAGATGGCATTTCTATAGAATCTATACAAATATGTCAGCAATGACGGATATTTGGGCTTTGAATCTGAGCTTGGCCGAGTTTACACAGAAGTCTTTTACCAAAGATGTTGTGAACATTCAGAGAAAAAGAGCAATAACATCATGAAGGTCCTTCATCATTCCCTTCATGATCAATATAAAGACACAATACTGTGTCCAGAGGGACTTTAAGGACAGTATGATGTTAAATCTGACTTCAATAATAATGAATTCAGTACTTACTGATATTCAAAAGGTGAAAGTGAAGGGCAGCAACACAGACAGTCAATAGGATTGAAGCATTATCAATAAACATTCAGGCTGGTCTTGGGGACAGGAAGAACTGTGCGTATTAAAAATGTAATATTTTATCTTTTCTGCTGAAAAACACAGTAGATTATCATTGTGCCACACTGAAATGTGTCCTTTTGGTCTCATTCTTTCACAGTCCTTAAACGCTGGCTCCACCTGCAGTGAGGAGCTGGGAGCAGTGGCTGCTTCATTTCCAGGTCTGGAGCTTTTATTAACTTGGCTTTTATCTTTATCTTTATCTTTAAAAAAAAAAAAAAATGAATAAATAACAATTGTAAACCGTTTTTTGTGACTCTGGTCTGTGAAAGGTGATATATAAATAAGATTACTTATCTTTATTTTATCTTTTGCACCTTAGCCTCTGAAGTGTAATATAGAATATTCTCAAGGTCAGTGACAACACAAAGCTTCCTAAAAAGAGAAGTACAAGAAAAGTTAACTCAAGTATAACCAAATACCGCCACCTAGTGGCTGCAACATGAATGTGGCTTTTGTTGTGATAAATCTGTTGACAGTGTCACTGTCGCCGTACTTTCAACTTTCTAATTTAAGATTAATACAGTCTCCATCCACATATCTTGCTTGGGAATTCAGTGTGCATGGACATGATACAGCGGTTTTATTGGATTTGTAGTTTTTTCCATTTACACTAAAATACCATTAACATATATATGTTATTTGTGTGATTTAATAAATACAGTCTATGGATTAGTTACAATAAAAATACTATGAACTGTCCTCTATCGATTTCATCAGGACTGAAGGGACTCAGAGAGTCTGACAGCGGGTCATGTGACTAAAATGACGTCGTGATTATGCTACGTGTACCGGAAGTAGGCTTCTTCCGGCTAAAGCTAATGCTAGCCAGGGCTAAAACAGCGACCAAAACAAACCAGGATGCGCTGCAAAGACAACACAGCTGCTTTCAAGGACAGAAGTGTCAGATAGTTAGATAGAAAGGCCTGAGTTCTCTGAGTTTGGAGGATGTCAGACTTGGACATGTTCTGGATTCTTCCAACACGGATGTAAACAAGCTGCCGCTGCAAAGATCCGTGTCGAGCTGTGTTTATCTTTTTGACTTTCTTTTAGAGACTCTCAGTAATTTCCTGGAACAACAGTGTGGACCATAATCTTTGGTAATGCCACAGTCTGAAGTTTAGCAGCAGATATGTTTTGTGACGTGTAAACGAACCCTCGGAACACAGTGTGATTCTGAACACTCCCGGACAAGAAAACAAGGATTTAACAAGAATGAGTTGGTTCAACGCGTCACATCTTTCAACTTTTGCTAAACAGGCTTTAACCACGGCCCAGAAATCTATAGACCGTGTTCTGGACATAAAAGAAGAGGAGCAATGGGGTGATTCAGCTGTGATGCCCTATAATGGTATGTACTGTAGTATATGTGAAATATATCCTATAATAAATACTATCGTATGTGTACTATTCATCATCACTGTTGTGTGTGTCAGATGTTACACTGCCGGAGAAGTTATCATTAAGTGGAGGTTGGGGACTGACCCAGTGGGAAGCACCTCCAGAGGAACAGCCCTCTGCACCTGCTCTTTCATCAGAGGCCATTACTACCCCAGTCACCAGGACTGTTGTGGATGAATCAGAAAACTTTTTCAGTGCCTTTCTGCCACCCGGAGATGTCCCAAGTGTCACCAAAAGTCACGTAGTGTCTGTTCCTCCTTCCAAGTCACAAACGAGGCTACAAGAGACTGACGAGACGGACTCAGAGGATGGAAATACTGTCAATCTTCAAATGCCAGCTGAAAATGATATTGAAAGTTCTGAAGTCCCCGAGAGTCGCCCAGCCGAGCCTACGTCCCCAGTCCACTGTCCGGACACTATCCTCCTTCAGCCTGTCTCCCCAGTTTCTTTATGCCCTGCTCTTGAACCCTCGAACTCAGACAATGATGAGACCAAAACGTGTGAAATAGAAGTGGACATAGACCTCTCAGTGGTTGCAAAGTCAGAGGAACCTCCAACTGAGGACACAGAAAATGCAGAAGAGCCGCCCAAGCCGACAACGATTCCTTCTGATTCTAATGACTCTGCTCCGTCTGATCCATCCCCACTTACGAAGGAAAGTGACCAAAAGGAAACAAAGCCAGAGGACCGTCAAAGCGACACTCCTTCTCCTCCAGTCAGTGCATTTTCTTCTGGTACTTCCACGACCAGTGACATTGAGGTTCTGGACCATGAGAGTGTTCTGAGTGAGAGCTCGGCTAGCTCCAGACAAGAAACTGCAGATGGCAAGGCTGGACTTCACTTAATGCAAGGTTCATTTCAGCTTCTCTCTGCCTCCACATGTGGAGATTTCTCACGCTTAGAAGACTACACCAAACTAACTGAAAGCTGTGGTTCCTCTTCAGATGCGTTTGAGCGAATAGACTCTTTCAGTATGCAGTCCCTGGACAGCCGCAGTGTGAGCGAGGTGAACTCAGATGATGACGTTCCAGGCAGTCGGACTTTGGCATCTGTCACTGCTGCTCCGTTAACTGCTGTGGAAGCATCAGAGAGTCTGAAAGAGGAAGACAAAGGGAGAAAAGCTGAGGATGAGGATGAAGAGGAGGACTTTGGCAATACTTTAAAGGAGCAGACTGTGGATGAGATGGAGGAAAGTGGCCGCAGTGCTACTCCGGTCAATAGTGATCAACTTGAAGATTTGTTGGTCCATGAGTCCGAGTCCAATTCAACACTAGTGGATTTATACACACCAGAAGAAGACTCCTCTGGACCAATCACAGTTGAGATGAAGAGTGCATCTACCTTTGAGATACTGGAGCTCCAAAAGGTAAGCTTTGATAGTGCCACTGTAGCGAGCTAACGCTCCCTGCAGCCTTGACATTTGTTAAACAAATGATTCTGTTTGAGGATCGTGACATTTGTTAAACACATGGATGTGTTTGAGGAAGTGTTTCCAACGGTCTCTGAGAGCGACGGAACCAGGTTCATCTGTGACGTGTTGTTATCTGCAGGTTGTTCATGAGCTGACCACTCGCCTCGAGACCAGGGAGTCTCAGCTGCTGACTGTGAGTAAGGACAAGGCTCGACTGGAAGAGGAGTGTGACAACCTCAAAGAGTGAGTACTGATACACATACACACACGCACACGCGCATGCACACGCACACATACTCACAAAAGCACACACACACACGTGCACACACTTTCTGTTCATTTATCTGGTTTTATTTTGATACATATTAGTTCTGTTGTTGTGAGTCCGTCTTGTGAGTGTTGGACCTGATGTGCTGCCTCTGTGTCTCTGTGTGTGTGTAGACCCTGTGTGTGTGTCTTTTTCCTAGTTTCTGTTTTTGCTTTTTGTGACTTTGAATAAATGATATTCAGCTGATTCCAGACTCAGTGTTATAATAATAACACAAGTTGACAGCCAAAAAATGGTCAGGGGTTTCTCAGCTGATGATCTGCAGAAATTTGTTTTTTTTACGCAAAATCGATAAAAAAATATTTGTGTAGCAAAATGTCCTGACCTGATTGAGCAAAACCAAGGTCATTTTCGGACTCAGAGCATCAACATTAGTCAGCTTAAAACCCTGGACTATTTTCAAAAAATATTTTTTTGTTACCCAGTGTTATAATAATAAACAGTGTAACGGTTCTTTCACAGTGAGGTCTTGGGTCTTAAAGAAGAGAGCTCCACAGTCCAGTCCCTGAAAGATGAGTTCACTCAGAGGATCGCAGACACAGAGAGAAAGGCCCAGCTGGCCTGTAAAGAGAGAGACATCGCCAAGAAGGTCTGTCCGAACCTCCTCTGTCCAAGCCTCCTCTGTCCAAGCCTCCTCTGTCCAAGCCTCCTCTGTCCAAGCCTCCTCTGTCCAAGCCTCCTCTGTCCAAACCTCCTCTGTCCAAACCTCCTCTGTCCAAGCCTCCTCTGTCCAAACCTCCTCTGTCCAAACCTCCTCTGTCCAAGCCTCCTCTGTCCAAACCTCCTCTGTCCAAGCCTCCTCTGTCCAAGCCTCCTCTGTCCAAGCCTCCTCTGTCCAAGCCTCCTCTGTCCAAGCCTCCTCTGTCCAAGCCTCCTCTGTCCAAACCTCCTCTGTCCAAACCTCCTCTGTCCAAGCCTCCTCTGTCCAAACCTCCTCTGTCCAAACCTCCTCTGTCCAAGCCTCCTCTGTCCAAACCTCCTCTGTCCAAACCTCCTCTGTCCAAACCTCCTCTGTCCAAGCCTCCTCTGTCCAAGCCTCCTCTGTCCAAGCCTCCTCTGTCCAAGCCTCCTCTGTCCAAGCCTCCTCTGTCCAAACCTCCTCTGTCCAAACCTCCTCTGTCCAAGCCTCCTCTGTCCAAGCCTCCTCTGTCCAAACCTCCTCTGTCCAAACCTCCTCTGTCCAAGCCTCCTCTGTCCAAGCCTCCTCTGTCCAAGCCTCCTCTGTCCAAACCTCCTCTGTCCAAGCCTCCTCTGTCCAAGCCTCCTCTGTCCAAGCCTCCTCTGCTCTCTACGCTTTTCCATATACTTTTGAAAGACACTGATATTGAAGCATTTCCAGACACTTTGTATAAAATATTGTATATTTTGTGTCACTACTGTCTTGTCTGTGCGCTGCAATATTTTTTTTTTAATCTTTTCTTTTATTTTTAAATTTTTAAAAGTTATTTGATTGTTTTTAATATTACATTTTAATTGTTCTTTCTGCGTACATACTATTTTACTTTTCCAATGTATTTTATTATTATTATTTTGGAACATATGAAGCTGCAAACCTGTATATGTAAATGTGACTTATCTCTGTGCAGCACATAATATCTCTGAATAAAGTGGATTGGACTTTGCTGGTAACTTCATGCGTGTTTGTGAATGTATTTGTAATCCTCCAGGAGATAAAGGGCCTGAGGGAGGAGCTCTCTACAAGACTGAACTCTGTGAACACGATGGAGATAATAAAGGAGAAGGAGGAGCAGATCCGAGGCCTGTTGGAAGAAGGTCAGAACAATACTGCAGCCATTTGTTTTAGAATAATCTGTTGTTTTTGGGATAATGCAGCTTTCACAAAACACAATCAAACTTTTCAAATATGATGTGTATGACTTTTATGACTGTGAAGTTTTGTAAATAAAGAAAATAAAATCTGATTCCTTTTCTGCTGCTCAGGTGAAAAACTATCCAAGCAACAACTACAGCACAGTAACATCATCAAAAAACTACGAGCTAAAGAAAAAGAGAGCGACTCGCGGATCCTAAAACACGAGAAGAAGATGAAAGAGCTGGAGGACGAGCTGGGACTGTTGCAGCAGGTTTGGTTTGAAGAACTTTGTAAAGATCATGGGTTTAAAGCCCACTGCAGCAGCATTAACTCATGTTGATGCTTAGGTTCTGGATGGAAAAGAAGAGGTGGAGAAACAGCATCGGGAAAACATCAAGAAGCTAAATGCAGTGGTCGAGAAGCAGGAGAGAGAGATGAGTAAGCTGCAGGCGGACTCTGAGGAGCTGCAGGAGACCAGCCGAAGCCTACAGTCTGCTCTGGACAACTCTTACAGGTACAACTGCCTCTGTCTGTACCCCTCTCTGCACCACGCTGTCATGAGGAGGGGCTGAACACGTGTGTTCTTAGGGAACTGGCTGAGCTTCATAAGGCAAACGCCAGCAGAGCAAGTGAGGCTGAAGAAGTGGCGCTGAGTCGGGAGATTTGGGCCAAAGAACAACTGAGTGTGAGTCTAGAAAAGGCCCAGGAGGAGGCCCGGGCCCAGCAGGAGGCGCTGGCCGACCAGGTACTGCCACATCCTCTTTATATAATATATATATATATATATTGAGAGAGAGGTTACTGTAACTCTGTGTTCTGTTTGTTTATAGGTAGCAGATCTCAGGTTAGCTTTACAGAGGGCGGAGCAGCAGCAAGCTCGGAAGGAAGATTATTTACGAGAAGAGATCAGTGAACTTCAGCAGGTAATGTTCAAACCTCTGAAAAACACTTTGGACCATTGTGTTTCCTTTGAGCATTCAGAAAGTATTCAGCCCCTTCACCTTTTCTATGCTTTTCATTGTTGCAATCTTTTTACAACATTTATCAATTTTTGTTCATTGTCACACAATACTCCAATATATACAGTGGGGCAAAAAAGTATTTAGTCAGCGATTGTGCAAGTTCTCCCACTTAAAATAATGACAGGTCTGTAGTTTTCATCATAGGTTCACTTCAACTGTGAGAGACAGAATGTGAAAAAAAAATTCAGGAATTCACATAGTAGGATTTATTTGTAAATGATGGTGGAAAATAAGTATTTGGCTCCGTAAGAAGCATTTGAAAGTCCTGGAGTGGCCTCGCCAGTCTCCAGACCTCAACCCCATTGAACATCTGTGGAGGGAGTTGAAAGTCCGTGTTCACTGCTCTCGAGAAGATCTGCATGGAGGAATGGGCCAAAATACCAGCTACTGTGTGTGCAAACCTGGTAAAGACCTATAGTAATCGTTTGACCTGTTATTGCCAACAAAGGTTATATTACAAAGTATTGAGTTTAATTTGTTATTGACCAAATACTTATTTTCCACCATCATTTACAAATAAATTCTTAAAAATCCTACAATGTGAATTCCTGGATTTTTTTTTCTCATTCTGTCTCTCACAGTTGAAGTGAACCTATGATGAACATTACAGACCTGTCATTATTTTAAGTGGGAGAACTGCACAATCGCTGACTAAATACTTTTTTGCCCCACTGTATATACATTAAAAAATAAGAATGAAGCCATAATAGAAGTATCCTGCCTGAGTTTTGGAGGAGGCCCTGATGGTTCCTTTAGAGTCTGCTCCTGTCCCTCCCAGACTCAGGCCCTTTTCCCCAAATGTCTCTGTGTTATTGCTGGAGACCACTGCTCGTTAGAACCCCCTGCTCCTCAGTAAAGTGATGTCTCAGTGTGACATGGACAGTTCTAACCTGGTTTAGACAGTAACTCTGTGATACGTCTGTGTTTCATTAATACTAATATAACTTACAACAAAAATGTGAGTAGATTGACAAGAGTAGAAAATAATTTATTGTAGAAAACTCTGAATTCTTTGTGAATGCCCTGTACAGTACTTGACTACATACATGTGAAGGACCATATATGTGGATATGTACTAGTTCATGTATATAACTTAGAAAAGTATCTTTGAACATTGAACTAAATGAATGTTTAAAATATATGACTAATGGTTTTTTACAGCGCCTCCAAGAGGCTGAGTCAAGGAACCAGGAACTCAGTCAGAGTGTGACTTCTGCCACTCGACCTCTGCTGCGTCAAATAGAAAACCTTCAGGCCTCATTAGGGGGACAAACTGCATCATGGGAAAAACTGGAGAAGAGCATCTCTGATCGACTAGGTAACTGCCCCAGGTTTCACTCAGGCCTCAGTGTGAAAAGAGAGGGACACGGTTCACTCAGACAGGTTCTAACTCGACTCAATTATTTAACAATTCATTTTGAGTTATGTAACAAAGCTAGAAAAGGAAGCATGACATTAAAAACAGACATTTGTTATTCCTTTTAGAACCTCAGGATATTTTCACCTGAACCTTTATTTCCTCTCAGTATCTCTTGGTCTTCAGCAGAACATATGATCTGTTCTAATTAAATAAGAGGATAATAAAGTCATTCAGTGAAAGCTAAAGTCTAAAGTTGACCTCTGTGTTGTAGTGGAGGCTCAGGCACAGTTGGCTGTTGCTGTGGAAAAGGAGCGCTCTGCTTCAGACGAGCTGCTGAACATCAGGTCTCAGATGGTTTCTCTGGAGTCGCAGAATTCTTTACTTCGTCAGGAAAAGGCCAGAGTTCTGGCTCAGCTCGAGGCTGAGAAAAACAAAAAGGAAAAGCTGGAGGATGAAGGCAGCAGGTATAAATCTCTTTTGGCGTCATCATATAAAACATTTGATTTAAAAGTGTTAAGGTTGTTCTGCCATTGAAGTGTGAGTGCGCTGGCCCTTTAAATGAGCCGCACAGAGAGTGGGGGAGGGGCCTCAGGAGGGGCCTCGGCCTCAGCCTCTGGTACAAAGCAGCGCGGGAACCCCCTCCCTCTCACAGGGCCAGTGGCGCAATGGATAACGCGTCTGACTACGGATCAGAAGATTCTAGGTTCGACTCCTGGCTGGCTCGTAGTTTTTTTGAATAAAGTCTAGAAAAGAACGGTCACAGCTGCGATTATAAAACCATGAGTCGTCTCATAATGAGAACATTTAAACATAAGGATCAGACACATTCTCAGATTCAGGATCATTTGCATCAGATGAACAGAGTTTATGGTTTGTGCAGTGTGTGGGAAGCACCATGGGGGGTCCACTGGATGACACTGATATCTGAAATAAACAGTCTGCTGTCTGTGGCTAAGGAATAATGTTATAGAAGTATGTCTTGTTTTCAATCTAAGGCACCTGGTGGAGCTGGAAAATCTTCGAGGAGAACACAGTCGGATTTTAGAGGAGACTAAGAAGGAAAAGGTAAAGTTGTGTGTGGTCAGTTTAAAGAATCTGTTAGAACCAAAGCATCAAAGCAAATGTTGAACTGACAGAAAGCAGCACAGTTCAATTGTTAATAATAATGTTAATAATAATGTTAATAATAATGTTGATAATAATGTTAATAATAATGTTAATAATAATGTTAATAATAATGTTAATAATAATGTTAATAATAATGTTAATAATCATGTTAATAATCATGTTAATAATAATGTTAATAATAATGTTAATAATAATGTTAATAATCATGTTAATAATCATGTTAATAATCATGTTAATAATCATGTTAATAATCATGTTAATAATAATGTTAATAATAATGTTAATAATCATGTTAATAATCATGTTAATAATCATGTTAATAATAATGTTAATAATAATGTTGTTAATAATAATGTTGATAATAATGTTAATAATAATGTTAATAATAATGTTAATAATGTTAATAATAATGTTAATAATGTTAATAATAATGTTAATAATAATGTTAATAATAATGTTAATCATGTTAATAATCATGTTAATAATCATGTTTAAAAGTAGTTACTAAACAGTGGTGTGTTGTTCCCCAAAGCTGCTGTTGACCAATCAGCTGGAGATGGAGAGAATGAAGGTGGAGCAGGAGAAGAAGAAATGTTATTTGGCCCAAGAGTCGCTGCGGGAAAAGGTCTGTGAGGACTTTAAAGGTCTGTGAGGACTTTAAAGGTCTGTGAGGACTTTAAAGGTCTGTGAGGACTTTAAAGGTCTGTGAAGACTTTAAAGGTCTGTGAGGACTTTAAAGGTCTGTGAGGACTTTAAAGGTCTGTGAAGACTTTAAAGGTCTGTGAGGACTTTAAAGGTCTGTGAAGACTTTAAAGGTCTGTGAGGACTTTAAAGGTCTGTGAGGACTTTAAAGGTCTGTGAAGACTTTAAAGGTCTGTGAGGACTTTAAAGGTCTGTGAGGACTTTAAAGGTCTGTGAAGACTTTAAAGGTCTGTGAGGACTTTAAAGGTCTGTGAGGACTTTAAAGGTCTGTGAAGACTTTAAAGGTCTGTGAGGACTTTAAAGGTCTGTGAAGACTTTAAAGGTCTGTGAAGACTTTAAAGGTCTGTGAGGACTTTAAAGGTCTGTGAAGACTTTAAAGGTCTGTGAAGACTTTAAAGGTCTGTGAGGACTTTAAAGGTCTGTGAAGACTTTAAAGGTCTGTGAAGACTTTAAAGGTCTGTGAGGACTTTAAAGGTCTGTGAGGACTTTAAAGGTCTGTGAAGACTTTAAAGGTCTGTGAGGACTTTAAAGGTCTGTGAGGACTTTAAAGGTCTGTGAAGACTTTAAAGGTCTGTGAAGACTTTAAAGGTCTGTGAAGACTTTAAAGGTCTGTGAGGACTTTAAAGGTCTGTGAAGACTTTAAAGGTCTGTGAAGACTTTAAAGGTCTGTGAAGACTTTAAAGGTCTGTGAAGACTTTAAAGGTCTGTGAAGACTTTAAAGGTCTGTGAAGACTTTAAAGGTCTGTGAAGACTTTAAAGGTCTGTGAAGACTTTAAAGGTCTGTGAAGACTTTAAAGGTCTGTGAAGACTTTAAAGGTCTGTGAAGACTTTAAAGGTCTGTGAGGACTTTAAAGGTCTGTGAGGACTTTAAAGGTCTGTGAAGACTTTAAAGGTCTGTGAAGACTTTAAAGGTCTGTGAGGACTTTAAAGGTCTGTGAAGACTTTAAAGGTCTGTGAAGACTTTAAAGGTCTGTGAAGACTTTAAAGGTCTGTGAGGACTTTAAAGGTCTGAGGACTTTAAAGGTCTGTGAGGACCTTATGTTGTCCTGGAACAGACTGGAACAGTCTCAGTGAAGTGTCGCAGATGAACCGGTTTATAATAGATCCATGAGATGAACAGATGAAAGAAGTCGAGCCGCTTTCTTCCTCTTTGGGCCAAATAGTGCGTCACATTTTTACTCCCATAACACACTTCATTCAAGTTGACGTGATCCTGACACTTTTAGGTGCTGACAACGGTGCTATCCACACGGTGGCAGAGTGGATAGCACTCTTGCCTCTCATCAAGAAGGTCCTGGGTTCGAATCCCGGTTGGACCAGGGCCTTTCTGAGTGGAGTTTGCATGTTCTCCCCGTGTCTGCGTAGGTTTCCTCCGGGCACTCCGGTTTCCCCTACCACTAAAAATATGTACAATAGGTCTGGCATGCGCTTCCTGTACTGGCCCCGCTCCCATCTCTGTGTGGAGTGAGAGACAAGTGCCCAAAAATAATAACAATTGTAAACCGGTAAAGGCGGTATATAAATAAACATTACTTACTTACTTACTACTGACAAAAGCATAAAAACAGCAGCTCTATGTGGTGTCAGCGGGACCAAGCCACAGACGCTGGACTCTGGAGCTGCGCGCTCTGATTCGCTGTTTCGATCTGTCAATCATCTCCCGCCGGCTTTTAATTTATTTTTATTTTTATTATTTTTGACAACAAACTGCATACTAATTGTGTATTTTTTACCCTGTTTGGACAAAAGTATTTAAAAATTATTTTAAATACAAAGCAAACGGGCTTATGCGCGTCATATGCGTCATCAGAGTGGTTTTCGTCACTGCCTCTCGCTGGGGAAGGAGACAGATTACTAAAGATTACTCTTACTGAAGATTGACAGAATCAATGAATAATCTGAACAGAATCATGTTTAAAGCAGAGAAAAGTCAAACACCGTGATATGGGCTCTTTAACAATCCTTCACTACGTCACTATGAACTCATGAATGTGTCTCAGGAACGGCTCCAGGCCCCGCCCTCCTCCACCCCCTCCCTGTCCCGCTCCAGCTCCATCAGTGCGGTGGACCACGCCGGCCTGCACGCCACGCTGCTCTCTCAGGTAACATCTGGTTTTTATGGATTACACTGGAACCTCATGTACCTCGGGATTACATTCTGAAAAGAGTAGTTTTTAGACTGTGAAACCCCACACTTTACTAACCTCTCAACTACAACCAGAGCAGACCAGAGCAGACTAGAGCAGACTAGAGCAGACTAGAGCAGACTAGAGCAGACTAGAGCAGACTAGAGCAGACTAGAGCAGACTAGAGCAGACTAGAGCAGACTAGAACAGACTAGAGCAGACTAGAGCAGACTAGAACTAGAACAGAGCAGACCAGAGCAGACCAGAACTAGAGCAGACTAGAGCAGACCAGAGCAGACCAGAGCAGACCAGAGCAGACCAGAGCAGACCAGAGCAGACCAGAGCAGACCAGAGCAGAACTAGAGCAGAACTAGAGCAGAACTAGAGCAGAACTAGAGCAGAACTAGAGCAGAACTAGAGCGAACTAGAGCGAACTAGAGCAGAACTAGAGCAGAACTAGAGCAGAACTAGAGTGGACTAGAGCAGACCAGAGCAGACCAGAGCAGACCAGAGCAGACCAGAGCAGACCAGAGCAGACCAGAGCAGAACTAGAGCAGAACTAGAGCAGAACTAGAGCAGAACTAGAGCAGAACTAGAGCAGAACTAGAGCAGAACTAGAGCAGAACTAGAGCGAACTAGAGCAGAACTAGAGTGAACTAGAGCGAACTAGAGCAGACTAGAGCAGACCAGACCAAAGCAGACTAGACCAAAGCAGACCAGACCAGACCAGAACTAGAACAGAGCAGACCAGAGCAGACCAGAGCAGCCAGAACTAGAGCAGACTATAGCAGACCAAAGCAGACCAGAACTAGAACAGAGCAGAACAGAGCAGACCAGAGCAGACCAGAGCAGACCAGAGCAGACCAGAGCAGACCAGAGCAGACCAGAGCAGAACTAGAGCAGAACTAGAGCAGAACTAGAGCAGAACTAGAGCAGAACTAGAGCAGAACTAGAGCAGAGAACTAGAGCGAACTAGAGCAGAACTAGAGTGAACTAGAGCGAACTAGAGCAGACTAGAGCAGACCAGACCAAAGCAGACTAGACCAAAGCAGACCAGACCAGACCAGAACTAGAGCAGACCAGAACTAGAACAGAGCAGACCAGAGCAGACCAGACCAGACCAGAACTAGAGCAGACTATAGCAGACCAAAGCAGACCAGAACTAGAACAGAGCAGAACAGAGCAGACCAGAGCAGACCAGAGCAGACCAGAGCAGACCAGAGCAGACCAGAGCAGACCAGAGCAGACCAGAGCAGAACTAGAGCAGAACTAGAGCAGAACTAGAGCGAACTAGAGCAGAACTAGAGTGAACTAGAGCGAACTAGAGCGAACTAGAGCAGACTAGAGCAGACCAGACCAAAGCAGACTAGACCAAAGCAGACCAGACCAGACCAGAACTAGAGCAGACCAGAACTAGAACAGAGCAGACCAGAGCAGACCAGACCAGACCAGAACTAGAGCAGACTATAGCAGACCAAAGCAGACCAGAACTAGAACAGAGCAGAACAGAGCAGAACAGAGCAGACCAGAGCAGACCAGAGCAGACCAGAGCAGACCAGAGCAGACCAGAGCAGACCAGAGCAGAACTAGAGCAGAACTAGAGCAGAACTAGAGCGAACTAGAGCAGAACTAGAGTGAACTAGAGCGAACTAGAGCAGACTAGAGCAGACCAGACCAAAGCAGACTAGACCAAAGCAGACCAGACCAGACCAGAACTAGAGCAGACCAGAACTAGAACAGAGCAGACCAGAGCAGACCAGACCAGACCAGAACTAGAGCAGACTATAGCAGACCAAAGCAGACCAGAACTAGAACAGAGCAGAACAGAGCAGAACAGAGCAGACCAGAGCAGACCAGAGCAGACCAGAGCAGACCAGAGCAGACCAGAGCAGACCAGAGCAGACCAGAACTAGAACAGAGCAGACCAGACCAGACCAGAACTAGAGCAGACTATAGCAGACCAAAGCAGACCAGAACTAGAACAGAGCAGAACAGAGCAGACCAGAGCAGACCAGAGCAGACCAGAGCAGACCAGAGCAGACCAGAGCAGACCAGAGCAGACCAGAGCAGACCAGAGCAGACCAGAGCAGACCAGAGCAGACCAGAGCAGACCAGTGCAGTGTTTTTAAATCTAGTCTAAAGACACATTAGCGCCTTGGGCTTTAACACCATCTGAATTTGACTGTTGTTTTATTTTATCTTTAATCTTTTGTGGCTGTGAAGCACTTTGTTCAGTGGGTGTGGTTGTAAATGTTCTATACTAATAAATCTGACATAGACATATAAAACAACATGTATATTTGGCTCAGTTTTGGTTCAATCTAAACATTTTCCTTTTAGAAAAATCCACCAGAAAATAACTGTATCATATTAAAGTCTTTTCTTTTGGCCTTTTCCTTATTTTATTATTCAACCCCCAACAAACAATACTTTATTATACTCACCGCAGACACACACTGTAAAAAACACAACAACATCTGTGAAACGTTATAACGAGGCACCAGTGAGTCTGAATATGAACTATTATTATTTTTATTATTATTATCATTATTATCATTATTATTATTATTATTATCATTATTAGTATCAGTATTATTATTATTGTTATTGTTATTATTATCATTATTATCATTATTATTATTATTATTATCATTATTATTATTATCAGTATCATTATTATTATTGTTATTATTATTATTATTATTCTATGTATTGTATATGTATATGTCGTCAGGAGGAGAGTGTGGACGGCTCTGGGGGGAACATGTCGCTGTCGTTGAGCGGCTCTAATCTGTACGAAGCAGCTCGACTCTCAGGAGGCTCCAGTGTCATCGAGAACCTGCAGTCACAGCTGAAGCTCAGGGACGGGGAGATCACACAGCTACAGGTACAGCAGGAGCACAGGTACAGCAGGACAGCAAGACCACAGGTACAGCAGGACCACAGGTACAGCTGGATCACAGGTACAGCAGGACAGCAAGACCACAGGTACAGCAGGACCACAGGTACAGCTGGATCACAGGTACAGCAGGACAGCAAGACCACAGGTACAGCAGGACCACAGGTACAGCTGGATCACAGGTACAGCAGGACAGCAGGACTACAGGTACAGCAGGACTACAAGTACAGCAGGACTACAAGTACAGCAGGACTACAGGTACAGCAGGACTACAGGTACAGCAGGACAGCAAGACCACAGGTACAGCAGGACTACAGGTACAGCAGGACCGCAGGTACAGCAGGACTACAGGTACAGCAGGAACTGTACCAGTGAGTTACATTTGGGTCAACGACACAGAAAGTCCCTAACGTTCACAGAGTTAATGCTGATTATTCAGACTGTTGTTCAGTTCCCTGTTTGTCCAGTGGAGGGCGCTCTTCTCAAACACAGGCGTTCACACCTGTACATGAACAGCTCCACACGTTTAGAACATAAATGGACAAAGTGTTTCGTCCAAAACGTTTATCTGCAGTTATTGAATCATATTATTTGCATAATCTATAATTACAGATTGATTCTAGTTTTATCCCAAAGTCTCAGTCCTGTTCCTTCTTCATCCACAAAGTCTCAACTCGTCCTAAATGTACCTGTGTCCTTAAAGTACCTGTGTCCTAAATGTACCTGTGTCCTTAAAGTACCTGTGTCCTAAATGCACCTGTGTCCTAAATGTACCTGTGTCCTTAAAGTAACTGTGTCCTAAATGTACCTGTGTCCTTAAAGTACCTGTGTCCTAAATGTACCTGTGTCCTTAAAGTACCTGTGTCCTTAAAGTTGTGTTTGGTGCAGATGGAGATTTCGGGTCTGGAGCGCAGTCGTTCAGTGATGGCTGAAGAACTCGTGCGACTCACGAATCAGAACGACGAGACGGAGGAGAAGGTGAAGGAGATCCCACAGCTCCGCCTCCTCCTGAAGGTAAAGTATCACCTGCTGTTGGGCCCTTGGGCAAGACACTTAACCCCGAGGTGTAGTCAGAGGAGAAGGTGAAGGAGGAGCAGCAGGTCACAGCAGAGGAAACGTTTATGTTTGAGCGAATATGAAGCAAACCTGTGTTTGGACACGAGGGTCTCTATCTCCTGTATATAACCTGTGTCTGGACACGGGGGTCTCTATCTCCTGTATTTAACCTGTGTCTGGACACGGGGGTCTCTGTCTCCTGTATTTAACCTGTGTCTGGACACGGGGGTCTCTATCTCCTGTATTTAACCTGTGTCTGGACACGAGGGTCTTTATCTCCTGTATATAACCTGTGTCTGGACACGGGGGTCTCTATCGCCTGTATATAACCTGTGTCTGGACACGGGGGTCTCTGTCTCCTGTATTTAACCTGTGTTTGGACACGGGGGTCTCTGTCTCCTGTATTTAACCTGTGTTTGGACACGGGGGTCTCTGTCTCCTGTATTTAACCTGTGTTTGGACACGGGGGTCTCTGTCTCCTGTATTTAACCTGTGTCTGGACACGAGGGTCTCTATCTCCTGTATTTAACCTGTGTCTGGACACGGGGGTCTTTATCTCCTGTATATAACCTGTGTCTGGACACGGGGGTCTTTATCTCCTGTATTTAACCTGTGTCTGGACACGAGGGTCTCTATCTCCTGTATTTAACCTGTGTTTGGACACGGGGGTCTCTGTCTCCTGTATTTAACCTGTGTTTGGACACGGGGGTCTCTGTCTCCTGTATTTAACCTGTGTCTGGACACGAGGGTCTCTATCTCCTGTATTTAACCTGTGTTTGGACACGGGGGTCTCTGTCTCCTGTATTTAACCTGTGTCTGGGACACGAGGGTCTCTATCTCCTGTATATAACCTGTGTCTGGACACGGGGGTCTCTATCGCCTGTATATAACCTGTGTCTGGACACGGGGGTCTCTATCTCCTGTATTTAACCTGTGTTTGGACACGGGGGTCTCTGTCTCCTGTATTTAACCTGTGTTTGGACACGGGGGTCTCTGTCTCCTGTATTTAACCTGTGTCGAGGGTCTCTATCTCCTGTATTTAACCTGTGTCTGGACACGGGGGTCTCTGTCTCCTGTATTTAACCTGTGTCTGGACACGGGGGTCTTTATCTCCTGTATATAACATTTAACAAAGGACACTTCACACTAAACAGGAAACACAAACACTAAAATACCAACATCAGAAAGAAAAGTTTATAAAAAAGTGTTTCCATAAATGAGACCTTTTTAACCTTTATTGATCCAGAAGAACCAGTGAGTTGAATAATGTTTCCAGAGTGTCCTGAACCAGAAACAACATTTACATTTTAAAAACACATGAAATATAAAACAAGTACAAAGTGCAGACTGCTCTTAAACACACATGACAAACTCAGGCCCGTGGGCCAAATCTGGCCCACAAGACCCTTTTCAGTGGCCCCTAAAATGATTAAAATGATGATTATGAACTGGTCATTGATGGTCATTGATGGTCATTGATGGTCATTGATGGTCATTGATGGTCATTCTCTTCTCTCTGGGAAATAACACTCATTTATTCTACAACTTTTACACAACACAACTTTAGAAATAGTTAGATATCAAACAAGGAACAGATGTGATGAAGATGATGATGATGATATTGATGAAGATGATGATAATATTGATGATGATGATATTGATGATGAAGATGATGATGATGATATTGATGATGATGATAATATTGATGATGATGATGATAATATTGATGATGATGATGATGATGAAGATGTTGTTGTGGTCAGGACCTGGAGCAGCGGCACAACACCATTCTACAGATGTACGGAGAGAAAGCAGAAGAGGCTCAGGAGCTGAGGCTGGACCTGGAGGACGTGAAGAACATGTACAAAACTCAAATCAACGAACTTCTACGAAACCAAAAATAAACCCCAGACTAACTCGATACTCGTTAGTTTGTTTTTACCAAATCTAAAGTTTAATCACTGTTTTGTGTAAACTTAAAATTGTATTTTGTTATTTTTATGACACTATTTATGTGACGCTGTAGATTCATGTCTGAAGGATTCTGTGCATTCTTTACTTTATATTCACTTATTTACTTCTGTTCTCAGCATTAAAGGAGCAATATGTAAAAGTAAAGTGGTACTGCAGCCTCTCCCACTCTCCCTGACTCAGGTTGCCAGATATGCAGACGAATCCAGCTGGGACCATAACAGCTGAATAGACAAGAGTTTAGTCAACAACAAATCTATAACCAACACTTTTTTCACAAAGATAGAAATCCTGGTTTTATTCCTTGTTTTGTCGTTAATGATTTGAGAATCATAACGAGACCTTTTTTAGTTCTGCGCCACATGGTACTTTACCAGTGAGATTAGCTCCACATGGTACTTTACCAGTGAGATTAGCTCCACGCGGTGAGTTCTGGCGCCCGGATCACAGACTTTCTGATTGGTGAAACGGTGGAGGGCGGGACATCGAAATGAAAACAATAACAAGATTTAGGGGCTGGAAAAGTAATTTAGAAATTCAAATATCTGATTTCTGTTTACTGACAGATTAGGGCCCTTTAATGATATGAAAATCTTACATATTGCTTCTTTAACTTTAGACTAACGTTGGATTCTTGCACTTTAAAAATACGTTATAGTAGTTTTATCAACAAAGCAAATCTGGGAGAGGACAGAAGAGTTTTGTTTAATACATTCTGAAACAATTAACGGTGAAATCTGTTTTTCATCTTTGGATAAAATATGTACAAATGTATAAATAATAAAACATTTATTTGAATCTTGATCCATGCTCAATACTGACTATAGACTGTATATAATAATAATGCGTTGGTTTTATACAGTTCTTTTCTGGACTCTCAAAGTCTCTTCACATAATTATTCTCTCTCTAAACACGGTGGTGATAAACTACTGTAGCCACAGCTGCCCTGGGGCACACTGACAGAAGCGAAGCCGCATTCACACACACACCAGACTCATTCTAATGTGGAGGAACAGACGGTGACTGTAAATATTAACGGACACAGCCACTGTCTCCGCCGTTTACCCACGGACTGAACATCATCCACAGAGAGACGGGGACAGCGCCCTCTTGTGGTCGCGTCTGTGGTGGATGTTTCCGGTGTCATGGCGACCGTCGGCGTCTGCGGCTCCGGTCTGCAGCTGAGGAGCGTGCCCAGGTCAGTGTGCAACTCTGTCTGTGGTCAGAACTCTGGGAAGTCCGTTAGATCTGTGTCTGTGTCTGTGGTCAGAACTCTGGGAAGTCCGTTAGGTCTGTGTCTGTGTCTGTGGTCATGTGGCAATGTGGAGGCTGCTACGCGCTCCTTAAAGAATATGAAAATATAAATGAGAAAGAAAAACCAGCAACGCCAGGGCAAAGTGCCCAAAATAAAATATAAAGCGCTCTAAGGCGCACAGGTTCGTAAATCATAATTGAGAGGCATAGACATTACGTTTACTTTGATTTATTAAGTTGTGATAGTTCTCTTTAGGTTTCACGCGTTGTCACATCTCCTGTCGCAAAGGTACAGGTGAACAACACACCACGGAAACATACAACATGGTGAAGAACGAGAGACAGCGGGAGAAACAGCGGTGGGCCGCGGTGTGGCCAGTCCTCAGCCTACGAATTAAAGTAGAGTTAAATTATCATAACCACAATGCTGTCAGTGTGTGCAGCTAAGACCTACATTTCCACAGCCAACACTGAGCGCGCACTCTTGACGAGTAGCGGTTTACAGGCCCAGACCAACAGCCGGCTACGACGCACTCGGACCCCAGCAATGAGGGCGGCCAGACACCAAAGCGACTGGACAGCGTGGCCGCGGGGCACAATGCCACACCGCGGCACTACAACAACAAGTCAACATTAGTGGCTGAATCTTAGAATTATTAAAATTGACACTAAAACTACTACCTGGAGCAGGAGGAGGGCTGGCGCGACGACACACAAGAGACGGAAGTGCAGAGGTAAACAAAAGACGTAAATCTAGGCTATTTATACTGGGCGTAGGCGCCCTCTACTGGACAGAAATATGGTGGCCAAGTCCAGCTTGCCACAGTCAGAACTCTGGGAAGTCCGTTAGATCTGTGTCTGTGTCTGTGGTCAGAACTCTGGGAAGTCCGTTAGGTCTGTGTCTATGTCTGTGGTCAGAACTCTGGTGTCGCGGGTTCTCAAAAGAAATGCAAACAAAATGATATGGTCTGGTCAGGTTATATTTCTTTAGTGCAGATGTTTATTTTTGCTGCAGCAAGTGAGGGCAAACCCAGTAGTGACCAAAAGAATATGTACAGAGACTACCCACCAGGGCATCAGGGAGAACAGCTCTGGAGCGTTGTGCCAGCAGTGCACAGCATCCTCATCATCCAGCTTCCACACACATTGTGGCTCTGACAGCCCTGCCTTATACCCTGAAGCTCCTCCCCCCAAACCAATCAATACAAATAATAACAATTTCTCTTCAAATAGAAACATTTTTGATTATCAACATAATTCCTAAATTCATAATATATTATCACAAATGAAAATAAAAACCAACACAGAAAGAATACATGATAAATCATAGAATACAATAATTTCTCACCAAAATCCGTGTGCCACGTGACCCGACGCGTGACGTCACATTTGTGAGCCCTACTCTCGGCGCATAAAAACAAGGAAGACCGCGGGGTTCGGTTTGGCCAACTTTGCTGTGTTGTGCGTGTGACAAAATACTGAGATACTTTTGGACCGGTTGGAAGTACTATGGACTATAGAGTGATTGAACGCCAGCCAAGTGTGCACCCTAGACTGACGCTATGAGAGAGACATGCAGGAGGAAACAGGTAAGTCTGTATGAGCGTGTATGAACGTATGTGTGTGCATGCGTGTGTGCGTGTGTGTGCGCGTGTTCACGCCGTGGCCTCCTCTCACCCGCGAGCTGACGGGGTTACTCCGTCACACTATTCTTCCCCTTCCCAAGGTTGCCAAGGTTGGGCAACCGAGACAGATAGTCCGCAACAACATTGGCCGTGCCCTTCCGATGACGCACGGTGAATTTAAAAGGCTGTAGGGAAAGGTACCATCGCGACAGCCTGGCGTTGTGGTCTTTCATGGTGTTGATCCAGGTGAGAGCCCGGTGATCCGTCTCAAGGATAAACTCTCGCCCTAGGAGATAGTATCGGAGACTCTCAAGGGCCCACTTGATGGCGAGACCCTCCTTTTCCACCACGGAGTACCTCGCCTCTCTTGGCAGCAACTTCCTGCTCAGGTACAGAATGGGCCTTTCTTCACCTGGATCTCCTTGGACTAGTACAGCACCCAGTCCCACGGCAGAGGCGTCCACTTGAACCACAAAGTTCTGGGTAAAATCTGGACTTCGAAGGACAGGTGAAGAGCACAGAAAGTCTTTGAGTGTCTTAAAAGCTACCTCACATTGCTCAGTCCAGTTCACCGGATTCTTTTGGTCCTTCGTGGTGAGGGTGGTAAGGGGAAAAGCAATCGTGGAAAACTGGGGAACAAAACGTCTGTACCATCCAGCAAGGCCTAAGAAAGACCGCACCTCTTTCTTGGTTCTGGGTCTTGGACAGTTCCTTATCGCCTCCACTTTGTCGACCTGGGGTCGGACTTCGCCATGGCCGAGTTGATAGCCCAGATAGCGCACCTCTTCTCGGGCCCACTCACACTTTTTGACATTTAGGGTGAGCCCTGCACTCTGGATCTTCCCCAAGACCTTCCTCAAGTGCCTGAGATGTTCGTCCCATGTCTGGCTGTAGATCACCACGTCATCAAGATATGCGGCACTACACTCACTACAGCCCTCCAGGACCTTGTCCATCAGCCGTTGGAATGTTGCAGGTGCTCCATGTAGACCAAACGGCATTACGGTGAACTGGAACAGGCCAGCTGGAGTGCGAAAGGCAGTGTAGGGCCGACAGCTGGGATCCAGAGGCACCTGCCAGTAACCCTTGCACAGATCAAGGGTGGTGATGTAGCGGGCAGAGCCGATCCGTTCCAACAGCTCATCAATGCGAGGCATCGGATATGCGTCGAATTCAGAGACTGCATTAAGCTTCCGGAAATCAATGCATATCCGGAGTGTACCATCCTTCTTGTACACTATGACGACCGGGCTACACCATTCAGAGCTGGATGGTTCGATCACCCCCAACTGCATCATAGCCTCTATCTCCTTCTTCAGCTGCTCGACCAACTTTTGGGGAACACGATAGGGCCTCTGACGGAACGGTGTCTGGTCCTTCAGTCGGATGGTGTGTTCGATCACTACAGTCTGACCAGGTTTAGCGGAAAACAGGGTTGGCATCTCCTCAAAAACTTGCCTGAGCTGGGTGATCATGTTGGTGGTAAGGTGGGACAAGTTCGGGGTACTCACCACTTCAGTGACAATGGAAACATCAGGATCGTCCTCTTCCTCCATCTCAACTGCTTGTACGAGAAGGGAGGCAGTTGCTTCAGGAGCGACTGGCTCTTTCCACTCCTTTAACAGATTCACGTGATACGTCTGGTGGGACTTTTTCTTGTCTGGGTGATGGATTTGGTAGGTGACAGGTCCCATACGCCTGGTGATAAGGTAAGGGCCCTGCCACTTGGCCAGCAGCTTGCTGTTGGAGGAAGGTAGAAGAAGCAGCACTTTTTGCCCGGATTCAAAAGTCCTGTCTCTGGCCCGCTTGTCATACCACCGCTTCTGCTTCCTCTGAGCTTCTCGCAAGTTCTCTACTGCCTCCTCCCGATACTGATCCAGTTTGTCCCTCATCTGGAGCACAAATTGCACAACACTTCGATCACTCTGCTTGGTGTCGGGTGCAGTCCATTGAGATTCCAGCAGATCCAGCGGTCCCTGTACATCCCACCCATACAAAAGTTCAAACGGTGAGAAGCCGGTGGACTCCTGTGGGGCCTCTCTGTAGGCGAACAACAGAAAAGGAAGCCATCTGTCCCAATCCTTTCCCGAGTCGTCCACAAACTTCCGGAGCATCTTTTTGAGCGTCTGGTTGAACCGCTCCACTAGTCCATCAGTCTGTGGATGATAAGGGGTGGTTCGGATGGCGGAAATGCCAAGTTGTTTATGGAACAGGTTAAGCAGCCGAGATGTAAAGTTTGTGCCTTGATCGGTGATGATTTCATCTGGGATGCCGACTCGCGAGAACAGCTGAACCAGGGCTCGTAACACACTAGGCGCTGTAATAGTCCGAAGGGGAAAAGCCTCCGGGAAACGAGTGGCGTAGTCGCACACGACGAGGACGTATTGATGACCTCGCCCACTCCGTGGCAGTGGACCGATTATATCCATGGCAATTCTGCGAAATGGGACAGAGACAATGGGGAGAGGTTGCAGTAGTGCCCTGTCGGATTTGCGAGGAGACCCGGTGAGCTGACATGTTGGACATGTGGTGCAGTATGCCTGGACGTCAGTATACATGCCTGGCCAAAAGAATCGTGTGCTGACCCGCAAGAATGTTTTGTGACGGCCTAAATGTCCAGCCCAGGGAAGCGTGTGTGCGAGGTGTAACACTAACTGTCTACAGCTAGCAGGGATAACCAGACGTTTGCGACCCTCATTACATGCATACAGAATTTCCTCCTCCACTACAAACTGTTCCTTGCTGGACACAGGGTTTGGACTAGCAACCACCTTATCAAACAAATGTTTTAAAGAGGTATCCTGTCTCTGTAAACAAGCAATGTCCCCTGGTACATCCCACAACCCATCAGCAATTAGCCCTTTGGTATCTGTCACAGCTAACCCTTTCTCAAAACGGCGCTGCCGCTTGGATTTACCTGGGCCCTTAGTCCCTCCCTCGCACAGACTAACATCCAAATCAGGCAGAGGTTGGAGGCCAGTAACCTGGTCTTGGGAACGTGTTACAACCGGACATGCAATATTACCAACTGAACTCGAAGTCCCCCCAAAGTCACTCCCTGTCCCTTGCAATAAGTCCATCAGCAGAGGGAAATCATTCCCGAGGATCAAGTCTTTTGGCAGGTTGTCAACTACGGCTACAGTCAGTAGATATACTTGTCCATCCAGTTCTATAGAGACGTTGGATCTCGGGTAGAGGTGACAGTCTCCATGGACACAAACAACATCCGTTTTAGCGCTATAGTCTATACTGCCCATAGGAACTAAACTTCTCTTAATCAGGGAAGTGAAACTCCCACTGTCCAGTAGTGCCATAGCTGGCTGTCCGTTAACAGTAACCAGTTTTTCAGTTTTTGTCAGCTTGGTTCCTACTAACTCAGTCTCAGGTCGAGGAGCATAGCAAGCCCCAGTTAGCTTACCCCTACGCATGGGACATACTGAAGCTTTATGTCCCGCCTGCTGGCAATAGAAACAAATCAGGGTCTTACCGGGTGCTGACTGGAAATTGGTACCTCTCACATCTTGGGTTGGTCTCGGGGGTGGTGCAGAAGGTGGTCCTGGTGGTGGTGCTGGACGTTGACTCGAACTGGGAAAGCGTGTGAATCCTCGATGCGCGTTCTGGTACTGAAGAGCTAACTTCGCTGCTGTAAGGCCGTCCTCCAAGTTGTGCTCCTTCACCCACATACGGACGTCCGGCGGAAGCACACACAGCAGTTGCTCCAAGACGATGAGCTCACCGATCGCGTCCTTGGACAGGATGTCGGGGCGAATCCAGCGACGGTAGAGTCCTCGTAGCCGATGGTAGGTCTCCGTGGGCGTCTCTCCAGCAGGAACTCCGGTGGCTCTAAAGCGCTGCCGATACGTCTCCGGGGAAATATCGAATTTGGTGAGGAGCGCCGCCTTCAGGTGAGTATAGTTATGCGCTTCCCCCTCATCCATTGCCGTGTATGCATCCAAGGCCTTCCCAGAGAGGAGTGGGACCAGCCGGCAAGCCCACTCGGTCTCTGGCCATCTCCAGGTCTTGGCAATACGTTCAAACCTGAGCAGGTAGTTTTCAATGTCCTCACTGGGTTGGAACGGTGGAATTTTTGGATCACTGAAGTGTCTCCACTCGGGTCCAGCATCCCTTTCCGCATTCCAGGAAACACCCAGCGGCCTCACTGTCTCACGCTCATCTGGAGGTACCCCGACTCTAGTGCCACCAGGGGTCGGAAGTCCAAGATGTGCGCTTCCAGTAGCCGCTTCAGTGTAGCTGCTTGGGCATTCCTCCGAAAACCGAAAATGTGTTGGAGTCTGAGGGGCCTGGGCAGCTGGGAGTGCATTCCGTAACTCTCTGAGCTCCGCCACCAGTCCTTCCTCTCTCCTCTCTTGTCCATTTAAAAAATCCTTTAATAAAGCCACCAGCTCACCAACTGGCTGAAATGACGGGGATGATGGTTCAGAGTCTCCATGTTCTCCCTCGTTCTGCCTTTCCAAAAAGTCCTCTTCAAGTTTGCGGGGCCACAGTCCTTTTCTGCAACCAGCCATATCCCACTTCTGACACCAAAAATGTCGCGGGTTCTCAAAAGAAATGCAAACAAAATGATATGGTCTGGTCAGGTTATATTTCTTTAGTGCAGATGTTTATTTTTGCTGCAGCAAGTGAGGGCAAACCCAGTAGTGACCAAAAGAATATGTACAGGAGCTCAGGGCCGCAGAGAACGTTCATATTTTTAAAAGTAGGCTCAAGACGCACCTTTTTAGAGTAGCTTTTGATTAGTTTTTATTATTCCATTCTATTTATCTTTTATTATTTATTATTTATTATATTGCTATTGCTATTATTCATGTATTGTGTGTTCCTTTTAGTCTCACATTTTAGTGTTTTACTTATTGTATTGTTTTTAGTGTACCCAGTGTTTCCTCTGGAGGAGCCCTCTGCACCGGGAGCAGTGGTCGGTGTGGCTGCGGGGGTCGGACTCTTGGACCTGGTGGGGGCCTGGGGCCTCGGTTTCATGTCTCCTCTGGGTCCTGTGTCGTCCCCTGTGGCTACGGGCGGCTCTCTGCTCCTGGTGCAGACGGCTCCTTGGATGACGCTTTTTCAGCTGGTTGCATCTGAACCCTGCCAAGTCTCTCATCATGTTTTTATTGTTTTACTGGTGTGTGTGTGTGTGTGTGTGTGTGTATGAGTGTTCATGAGCGCGTGTGTGTGTTTGTCTGTGGTTTGGGGTGGGTCTGTTGGGTGGTCTGGGGGAGGGGTCTTGGGTCGGCGGGATTGTTTTTAACCAATCTGTAAAGCACTTTGTGTTGCATCTTATGTATGAAAAGCGCTTTATAAATAAAATTTGATTGATTGATTGATTGATGTACAGAGACTACCCACCAGGGCATCAGGGAGTACAGCTCTGGAGCGTTGTGCCAGCAGTGCACAGCATCCTCATCATCCAGCTTCCACACACATTGTGGCTCTGACAGCCCTGCCTTATACCCTGAAGCTCCTCCCCCCAAACCAATCAATACAAATAATAACAATTTCTCTTCAAATAGAAACATTTTTGATTATCAACATAATTCCTAAATTCATAATATATTATCACAAATGAAAATAAAAACCAACACAGAAAGAATACATGATAAATCATAGAATACAATAATTTCTCACCAAAATCCGTGTGCCACGTGACCCGACGCGTGACGTCACATTTGTGCGCCCTACTCTCGGCGCATAAAAACAAGGAAGGACCGCGGGGTTCGGTTTGGCCAACTTTGCTGTGTTGTGCGTGTGACAAAATACTGAGATACTTTTGGACCGGTTGGAAGTACTCGATTCAGACCACGGATGTTAAAACTCGAAAGCTCCTTACCATGCATGGCGGGTTACTCCAAAATCCAGCACCCTGTGACTGTACGTAAGCCGTTAAAGAAGGAGGGCCGAGGACTAGTGAGTGGAGAGCACACTGTCCTGGAGAAAACATCCATACTCCTAACTACATTCTTGGAGAAGGCCAAACGGATGAGTACTCAGTGAATGTCTCAGGACAGTGAGCGAGATGAGGAGGTGCTGGAGGAGAGACCATCATGGGAGAACAAGCCCCCTACACGGCATGTACCACCGGAGCATAACAGAAGTGGGCTGATCTCAAGAAGTCTACCAAATGGCTAGAATGGGGCTGCCTACAGGACCAACCAGAGGCATCATCATGGGCCACAGGAACAGGCACTGAGCCCAGAGCGATAGAGGCCCAGATTACCACACAGACAAGACCAAGGTGTCGGTTGTGCAAAGAGCACCTGACGACTACTCCAAACACATAAACTGCAGGGTGCAAGATGCTGGCAGGGAAGGCTACATTGAAGCCATAACCAAGTGGCTGCATAGTGTACAGAAACTTCTGTGCCCAGTGTATGGGCTGGAATCCCCAAGGTCATAAGTGGGAAACTCCTCCAAAGGTGGTGGAAAATGAGCAAAGATCTGTGGGACTTCCAGATACAGAACGACCGAATGGTATGAAACCAACCCGTCATGTGGGTGGTGGGACAAAGGGCCGAGGACAGCCGTGTTGGTGGACAAAGGGGCAGAGGACAGCCGTGGTGGACAAAGGGCAGGAGGGGGACAGCCGTGGTGGTTGACAAAGGGCAGAGGTCAGCCGTGGTGGTGGACAAAGGGCAGAGGGACCAGCCGTGGTGGTGGACAAGGGCAGAGGACAGCCGTGGTGGTGGACAACGGGAGAGGTAGCGTGGTGGTGGGACAAGGGCTGAGGACAGCCGTGGTGGTGGGACAAAGGGCAGAGGAACAGCCGTGGTGGGTGGACAAAGGGCAGAGGACAGCCATGGTGGTGGACTCAGGGCAGAAGGGACAGCCGTGGTGGTGGTCAAAGGGTAGAGGACGCCTGTGGTGGTGGACATAAGGTAGAGGACAGCCGTGGTTGGTGGACAATGGGCAGTGGAAGCCGGGGTGGTGGACAAAGGGAGAGGACAGCCGTGGGGGTGGACGTGGCAATTCCAAGCGAAAGTAAGTATGTAAGTAATATTTATTTTTATATACCGCCTTTTTCACTACAGATCTGAGTCTCTAATAGCGGTTTACAATTGTTATTTTGGGCATTTGTCTCTCACTCCACACAGAGATGGGAGGGGCAGTATCAGAGGACATGCAGAAACTTTTGACATATTTTTAGTGGTAGGGAAACGGAGTACCAGGAGGAAACCTACGCAGACATGGGGCCCGACATTGCAAAACTCCACTCAGAAGGCCCTGGTCCGACCTGGATACGAACCCAGGTCCTTCATGCTGGAGAGGCGAGTGTGCTTCCACTCAGCCAACCGTGCACGCCCGCCGCTGAAATCGGACAAGTAGGAAAGCTAGGTGCCTTTCAGGGGTATGGGAAGATAGTTCTCTCCTTCTAATGCGGTGTCTTGGGTAAACGCTGGTATAAGGCCTGCGTATACTCTATAACACCCGCTTGTACCCTCGGAATGCAATTTGAAACTGAGAAGGGGTCCTGCGGCAAACGCATCGTTCATCTTTTCACCCCACTGCTGTCTCCAGTCCGTGGAGTGGTAAAACAAGCAAAATCCGCAGAAGAGCGGAAACGCATCCTTTTTCACCGCCGCCATCTTTTCCGGAAAAAGGACATGAAAATCTTGAGAAATACCTAGGTCTCAGAGAGGAGCGGGAGGAGGGCCTGGAGGGTAAAAGGTGACAGTAGTGCCGTGGTGTTCGGTGCACTCGGGGGGCTGTGACCCGAAGCTAGAAGAGGTTACTGGTGGATCCCTGGAACAACCTCAGGACATGGGTCACAGAAATGTGCAGTGCTAGGAACAGCAAGATACTGAGCAGAACCTCAGGCTCCCAGGGCCTCTGGTAGAGGACCCGAGCTTAGAGAGGGATAACCGCCCGCGGAAGGGCAAAGGTGAATGGACAGTTTTATATGTTATGTATAGGAATGTGGGTGATTCTGCCTCTCACATGAACCAACTGTACCTTCACGTTCACTGAAGGCCTGTTGAAAACTGGTTCCTGGCCCCGGGCATGTAATCCTGGATGTACCAGTGGGAGTGTCGCCCGAGAAGTTCTCATGGTACTCGCACACTCTTCGTCATCGGTGATGCCGTAAACTTGGACTCAAAACCCAGAGACAAAAGATTTTTATCTGGAAACATGAGTGATGGTGTTACCCAGCGGATATGAAAGGAGGACAACGCACAGAAATACAGCAGAGCCTAAAAAAACATGTTTAGTGTAATTTTTAAAGAGTAGAAACGATAGGAGAGAGGTGTAGGGTCAGAGAGTGTTTGGGTCTAGGCTTGTGTGTGTGTACTTGGAAATAATTTAATACATAAAATACATTTTTATTTTATATGGCACCTCGAGGTAGCCAGTAAAAGGGTACACAGTTAAAAGAAATAACAGTGTTGAGTGTTAATTGTTTTTCACCCAATATTACCATTCTATATTTGCTAATTCTGTCACTATAAATTGAAAACTATAACACTAAAACACTATTTTACATTTATTAAAAATCCCACGTCAAAGTGGTCTAGTCCTGGCACAGAGCGACCTGTTTTAATAAAGCCATATTGATATACTGGAAAAAAGATCTTAAATATGAATAATAACAATAATAATTGATTTATCCTATCATTTGTTATTATGTTGATTCTTATTATTATTATTATTTTCATTATCATTATTATTTTTATTGTTATTATTAGGCCTTGTCTTGGGTCATGGGTTGGGGACAGTGTCATTCTCCACTCCATACCTCAGTGGTGTTAAATATACTGGGTGTAGGGTTCGCCTTTGGTGCTATGAACGACGGTGACTTTTTCTGTCACATTTCTGAAGATTTGTCTGTCTTTTGCTTAACCTAAAACGCATTCGCTCGATCAGGGCACTTTCTATACAGCCAAACTTTTACTTTTTATTGCTGATGGGTTTTATGGGATTATTGTTTCTTGTGGTCCACTGATGAATGCTGCCGTTGGTCTTGGGCAAGACATTAACCCCACTTTGCATGAAAGCCCCCTGCTGAATAAGATCAAGGCCTGTGGACCTCAGCTACCTGCAGGAGGTCAGTGAGGGGCTGGGGCTACTGGGGCCTGGGTGCAGCTCTGAATGCCACCCCCCGACCCAGAAATGGAGATTAAGGGGAAGAAAATGGATGGATATTTCATTGTGGTCTGAGAATCTGGCACCCATCTGTAAAACTTAATCTGTTTGTCGATTGAAAAACGGTTGATTTTTTTTGTTACGACATAAAAAACTCCATTAGGCAAAATACCCATATATCTAAAAACGTTTTAATAAATGTTTTATACAAAAAACAAAGAAGTAATTATTGAACCTTTTGGGTCCATCTGCTCCCGCATCCCACAGACATTTTGAATTTATTTGATCCTAAAACACACAATTATGAGTCATATTTTTTAAGTCTTGTTTAAGTTATAATTGTATTTTCTTACCTGGAGGATTGGCGAGTTCTTGCAATTAAACCACATTTTGATATTTTAAGTTCATGATAGATCTTGGTCTATATTTTATTCTTTTATTGTTTTACATTTTGAGTAGTTTTATCTCCAGATACGAGCCGCTGCTTGTTTCCATTGCATTCGCATGTTTAGTTCGCAGGAGGGTTAGCATTTAGCCTTTCATCTGTTTTTCAAGTTATATTCACCAGTTTTAGCACTAGTAAAGTAGATGACAAACCCATTCAAAACAAAAATGGTCAGGGCGGTAATTACTCAGATTTCATCAGGTTTTAATGGAGCAGGTGTGAAAAATGGCGGCTCAGTAGTTGTAATATAATTCCTAATCCATAATGAGAGTTTCAAAAGTGTATAATCGTTAGTTACTATAGTCTAGTATAGTGATGTTAGTATAGTGTTGTATTGTTATAGTGATGTGTCGTATAGTGTAGTGTAGTGTAGTATAGTAATAGTATAGTATTGTTAGTGTAGTGTTTAGTAGTTGTAGTATAGTGGTAGTGTAGTGTTTGTATAGTGTAGTATAGTTATAGTTTTGTAAAAGATAGAGTATAGTGTATAGTATTGTATAGTATAGTAAGTAGAGTTTAGTGTAAGTATAGTGATGTATAGTAACAGTAGTGTATAGTCATAGTATAGTTATAGTGTAGTATTGTGTAGTGTTGTGTAGGTATAGTTGTTGTATAGTATAGTATAGTATAGTTTAGTGTTAGTGTAGTATAGTTGTAGTTAGTCTAGTTATAGTTAGTATAGTATAGTAGTAGTGTAGATATAGTGATGTATTGTTAAGTTAGAGTATAGTGTTGTATAGTATAGGTATTGTAAAGTAGAGTATAGTGTAGTATAGTATAGTATAGTCTAGTGTAGGGTAGTGTAGTTAGTTAGTGTAGTTAGTATAGTATTGTGTTGTATAGTTATAGTATAGGATAGTATAGTATAGTATATGTAGAGTATAGTTTAGTATTGTTTGTATAGTAAAGTAGAGTATAGTTGTAGTATAGTTATAGTATTGTATAGTGTTAGTATAGTATAGTATAGTACAGTGTAGTTATAGTATAGTGTATAGTATAGTGTAGTGTTAGTATAGTATAGTACAGTGTAGTATTAGTTTGTATAGTGTAGTGTAGTTTAGTTAAGTTATAGTGTAGTATAGTATAGTTACTCACTACACTTACATAATATACTTTTACTAACACTGTACTATACTATACTACACTACACTATACTATACGTATACTTTACAACACTGTACTATACTATACTATAACTACACTTTTACTATACTATACTATACTACACTATACTGCTACCTTTACTATTCTAAACTAGATTACACTATTACTCTACTTTTACTATACTATACTATACTATTACTATACTATACTTCACTATACTATACTATATACACTATACTATACTACAATACACTACACTAGACTATACTTGATACTATACGACATATACTCTACTTTACGTATACTATACTATACTACACTATTACTCTACTTTACTATACCTATACTATTTACTACACTACAATTACGTTACTATACATACTAGACTAGACTACACTTATTATACACTACACATACATATACTATACCTATATTACAACACTATACTACATACACTACCACTTTTCTACACTATACTATACTAGAACTATACTCTACTTTACTATACTATACTTATACTAAACTATACTTCTACTTTACTCTTACTATACTATACTTACACTATACTCTCTTTACTATACTTACATTACTACACTTTACTACATACACTACTATACTACACTACACTACACTATACTATTCTTATACTAACTATACTACAATACACTTCACTTACTAACATTCCCTCATACTAACTACACATTACTAAACATCACTTATACTAGACTATAGTAACTATACTATTATACTCTTTGAAATTCTTTTTTGATTAGGGAATTTTATTACACTCTGGAGCCGCCATTTTTCACTGCTCCATTTAAACCGATGTAATATGAGTTAATTACCCGCTGACATGTTTTGTTTTGTTTGGTTTGTCATCTCTTTTACTAAGTGCTGAATACTGGTGAATTTAACTTGAAAAAAACAGATGAAAGGTTAAATGCCCCCCCCCCCCCCCCCCCCCCCCCCCCCCCCCCCCCCCCCCCCCCCCCCCCCCCCCCCCCCCCCCTAACTCCTGCTAACTAAACAGTTGCGTTGCTATGGAAAACTTAGCAGCGGCTCTTATCTGGGAGATAAAACTACTCAAATGTAAAACATAAAAGATTAAAATAATGACCCAAGGATCTATCATGATCGTTAAAATATAAAAATGTGGTTTTATTTGCAGTGTAACTCGGCCTATCCTCCAGGTAAGAAGGATACAAGTATAACTTATACAAGAATTATAAATATGACTCTTTAATTGTGTGTTTTTAGGATTCAAATATATTTCAAGTTGTCTGTGGGAGGGCGGGAGCTGAATGGACTCCAAAAGGTTCTAATTTACTTCTTTGTTTTTGTTTAACATGTTAACGTTTTTAGATATATGTTTTTGCCTAATGGAAGTTTTTATGTCGTTCAAAAAAAAATTCAAACAGTTTTCTATCGGACAAAGCAGATTAAGTTAAAGATGGGGTGCCAGATTCTCAGAACCACAAGATATTATCCTTCATTTTCTTCACCTGTAATCCATTTCTGGGTCGGGGGGGGCGGGTGGCAGTCAGAGCTGCACCCAGTCCACAGAGCCCAGCCCCCTCACTGATCCTCTGCAGGGTGCTGGAGTCACCAGGGGCCTTGATCTTTCAGCAGGGTTCAGGCATGAGTGGGGTTAAGTGCTTGCCCAAGGACACAACGGCCAGACCAGTCATCAGTGGTCCCAAGATTCTATATCAATCAATAAACCAATATGCATTAAAAAGTAAAAGTGGCTGTTATAGAAAGTGTCCTGGAGTCCAGCGATGGCGTTTGTTGTAGGGTTAAGCCTAAAGACAGACAAATCTTTTTTCAGAAATGTGACAGATAAGTCTCCGTCGTTCATGCACCAATGGCAACCCCATCACACCAGTATTTTATCACCACTGTGTATGGAGTGGAGGAATGACACTGTCCAACCCTGTCCAAACAAGGCTATAATAAACAATATTAATAATAATGATAATGATAATAATAATTATAATAATAATCATCATAATAATAATGATTGATTAAATCATTACTATTGTTATTCTTCATATTTTTAAGATCTTTTTCCAGTATTATATTTGTGCTTTATTAAAAACAGGCGCTCTTCCAGGACTAGACCAACAGTGACGGTGGGTATTTTTAATAAGGTAAATAGTGATTTTAGTTGTTTTTGTTTTGCATGTAGTAGTCTGTAGTAGCAAAAATTATAGACATGGTTTTTTTGCGTGTGAAAAAACAATATCACTCAACACTGTTTTTCTTTTAACTGTGTACCCTTTTGTTTTAATGCGACCTCGAGGTGCCATATAAATAAAATGTTTTATGTTATTAAGATATTTCCAATGTACACACACACAAGCCTAGACCCAACTCTCTTCTGACCCTTCACTCTCTCCTATCGTTTCTAATCTTTATATGTAACTGACATGTTTTTTAGGCCTCTGCTGTTTTTCTTGTGCGTTGTCCTCTTTCATATCGCTGGGTAACACCATATCTCATGTTTTCAGATGAAAATTCTTTTGTCGTATCGGGTTTTGAGGCATGTTTTTCTGGCTTCTCGAGGATGAGAGTGGGCGAGTACCTGTGACTTCTCGGCCGACACTTCCGAACTGGTACATCCGGAGGATTACATGTTCCCGGGGCCAGGAAACCAGTTCAACATGGCCTCAGTGATCGTGGACTGGTACAGTTGGTTCATGTGAGGATGGCCTGAATACCCCACATTCTATACATACATATAAAACTGTCCATTTAATTTTGGCCCTCCGCGGGGCGGTTATCCCTCTCTAAGCTCGGGTCCTCTACCAGAGGCCTGGGAGCTGTGGGTTCTGGCAGTATCTTTGCTGTTCCTTGCACTGCACTTTTCTGGACCCAGATGTCGAGGTTGTTCCAGGGATCCACATCATACGTATCCTCTTCTAGCTTCGGGGTCACTGCCCCGAGTGCACCGATCACCACGGGCCAACTACTGTCACCTTTACCCTTCACAGGCCCTATACAGCTCCTCTCTGGAGACATTGGTATTTCTCAAGATTTTCTGTTCTTTTTCCGGAAAAGATGGCGGCGGTGAAATGGATGCGTTTCCGCTCCTTCTGCTGGGATTTTGCTTGTTTTACCACTTCACGTATGGAGGTACAGCTGTGGGGTGAAAAAGATGTAGATGCAGTTTGCCGCCAGGACCCGCTTCTCAAGTTTCAATTGCATTTTCCTGGGTACAAAAGAGGGTGGTGAGTATACGCTGGCCTTATACCAGCGTTAACCAGACATCCGCATTGAAGATGGTGAACTATCGTCCCATTCCCCTGTATAGGCACATAGCTTCCTTCTTGTCCGTTTTCAAGCGTAGCGGGCGCCGGTGGCTGAGTGGGATAGCTCTCTCGCCTCTCAGCTAAGAAGGTCATGGGTTCGTACCCGGTCGGGACCAGGGCCTTTCTTGAGTTGGAGTTTTGCTTGTTTCCCCATGTCTGCGTAGGTGTCCTCCGGGTACTCCGGTTTCCCTACCACTAAATATATTGTCATTAGTTCTGGCATGTGCCTCCTGTACTGGCCCTACAATCTCTGTGTGAGTGAGAGTACATAATGCCCAAAATTAACAATTGTAACCGCTTTGAGGACTCAGATTGTAGTGAAAGGCGGTATATATAAATAAATATTACTTACTTATTACTTCGCCTTGGAATTGCCTCGTCCACACCTCAACGGACTGTCTCTGCCCTTTGTCCACCACCACGGCTCGTCTCTGCCCTTTGTCCACCACCAGGCCTTGTCCTTCTAACCTTTGTCCACCACCACGGCTGTCCCTCTACCCTTTGTCCACCACCAGCTGTCCTCTGCCCTGTGTCCACACCATGGCTGTCCTCTGCCCTTTGTCCACCACCGGGCTATCCTCTGCCCTTTGTCCAACACACGGCTGTCTCTGCCCTTTGTCAACCACAACGGCTGTCCTCTGCCCTTTGGTCCACCAACTACGGCTGTCCTCTGCCTTGTCCACCACCACGGCTTGTCCTCTGCCCTTTGTCCACACCCGGCTTGTCCTATGACTTTGTCTACACCACGGCTGGTCCTCTGCCCTTTGTACACCACGGCTGTCCTCTGCCCTTTGTCCACACCACGGCTGTCCTCTGCCCTTTGTCCACCACCACGATGTCGGGTTGGTTCATACCTTTCGGTCGGTCTGTATCTGGAAGTCCTCACAGGTTCTTTGCTCATTTTCCACCACCTGTGGAGGGAGTTTCCACTTAGACCTTGGGGTTTCCAGCCATACTCTGCACAGATGGTTCTGTCTCTTTTGCGGCCACTTGGTTTTTGGCGTTCCATGTAGCTCTTCCCAGCCTGCATCTGTGCACCCTGCTTTTTTTGTGTTGGAGTGTCTCAAGTGCCTCTTTGCACAACGACACCTTGGGTGTCTTGTCTGGTGTGGTATTCTGGGCCTACTATCGCTCTGGTGCTCGAGTGCCTGTTCCTGTGCAGCCATGATGAGTGCCTATGTGCTGTCCTGTAGTCCAGCCTTTCTTGCCAATTGGTAGGCTTCTTGACGGATCAGCCACTTCTGTTTATGCTCCGGTGGTACTTGCCGTGTTAGGGGCTTGTTCTCCACATGATGGGCTATCCTCCAGCACATCCTCATCTCGCCTACTGCCTGAGACATTCACTGAGTACGTCATCCGTTTTGGCCTTCCCATGATGTTGTTATGGAGTTTGGATGTTGCGTCCTGGACAGTGGCTCTCACTTCTCACTAGTCCTCGGCCTCCTTCTTTACGGCTTACGTACTAGTCTAGGGTGCTGGATTGGGGATGTAACCCGCTTGCATGGTAAGGCACTTTCGTGTTTTAACATCGTTTGGTCTGAATCTCATCCTTTGGCCTGATTATTCCTGCAGTGTATATGTTCTCTGGCAGGCGTAGCTGTTAATTGCCCGAGCCTTGTGCTTGCCATTTGAGCCGGCTTCTTTAGACCTGCCTTACTCGCTGGTAGGTATTGGCCAGTTGCCGCTTTCTAGTTGCCAGGTCTGTTCGAGGTTGCCATTTGCCTGTGGTTATAAACGAGATTACTTGTAAACTGTCCTAAAGTTTGCTATTGTTCCCTTGGATATCGAGTTGCCGATTTGGGAGTGAGATCCTTCTGGTGGACTACTTGTCTCTGGATTCACCATCCTGCTACATTTCTGTTCTGTCAACCAGGAGTGGTGTTTTGGCTACTCTTGGATGTCTCTACAGGAGCTGGTGTTGGCTCAATCTGGAGTCCCTACCAATGCCTTCTGTGCTGTGCTCATGAATTGTTCCATATGCCCACTTATTTAGCCGCAAGATACTGTACAGAGTTCCATGTTTGTGGAGAGACAAGTTATTGGCCGCGGTAGTTGGAGGGGACTGCTTATGATCAGGGACCGTTCGCCCTTCGGTTAGCATTCTGGTTGAGACCCAACTCTCAGCAGCTGGTTCCATTTGTGTGCGAGCCGCTCTGGAGTGTTGTGAGTGTTCCTTAAGCCAGTAGGCATGGTCCATATCAGGGCTAGGTGCTGTCAGTTTTTCCATACCTGGACTCTTTCCCGGATGTCTGCCTTCTGTGTTGGTAAACTTGAGTTCTGTTCTGGGATGGTGGATGTGCTCCTCTATTCAGGGACACCAGCCATTGGTGCCCTGCTCTGTATGTGCGCATCCTTCTCCCATATGTTCTTCCAGAAATGTTCAGTTTCCAGCTCGGTGGGTCTGCTCCCCTGTTGCTTCCCTGTTGTTACCCTGTTGTTACCATGCCACTGAGCGTACACCTTCGCAGGTTGTGTTGCGAACTGCCTGTTCACCTCTGGCTTCATAATCTCTTTAGTGTACCTCTGTAGGCGGCTGGCCAGTCTGGAGAATTTGTTGGCAGTTTCGAGTGCTTCTGTATGGTTATCTGGCTGTACATTTTCTGGGTACTGGATCTTTTCATTGCACCTTTATGGGCTCTCTGTTAATTGACTCTCTTCTCTCGAGCCACCTTGATCTCAGCCTCCATACCATCTTTTCATGGTGGGTATTGTCCATGGCTTCCCTGGTTGCTCTTTTTTAGCCAAGCATTTAGGATCACTGCTGCTGAAGTGTTAGTTCAGCTCATTGGTTCAGTGATTTGTGGTGGTAGGTATTGCCCTCACGGCTGCATTCACTGTTTTCTTATGAGATCCTTACGTGGTACTTCACACAACCGCTGTAACCGGTGTGTCTTTGCCGTCATCTGTGCCATTGTAGCCATGATTTGAGCTTCAGGTCAGTCGCTGCCTCGTTTCAGCAGTTATTGGTTCCATTGGGGCGTTGTGTCCCAATATCTGGTTGGGTGAGTTGCAGTTGGTGGGTCCTCCCCTCTGACCGCAGTAATGTGCACCTTTGGCATCATACATGTGTATGGTACCTCATCGATCTCAAGTGTGATAAGCAGTTGCCGTTTTTGTGGATTGTTGGAGCATGAGCTTACCGGTTGTTTCGGGGTGTCACTAGTGACTGTGGGTTACGAAGTTAACCATTCAGCCCACATTCTCTGCATGTAACCTCTCTTGGCCGGGTTACTCGAGTTTGTAGCATTCCAACAGAGCCCTGTTTTCAGATCTCGACCACTTTCCTTGTTCCAGTAGCCCACTTTCATAAGGGGGCTCTGGTTCCCCAGCACCTGACTTGTTGCCGGGATGTTGTCGGCCTTCTGAGCCCGGCAAATATATACGCACTGTTGTCGGTTCTTATCATTATTAAATTTTATATTTCAATTCTGCTGTGAACAGAACTGAAAAGAGAATGCAAAAAGGTGTGTAAGGACAGAGAGAAAGGCTGGTTTATTTATATAGCACAATTCATACACAAGCTACGCAAAGTGCTGAAACAATGCACTTTAAACACTGAAAGATAGGAATCCCCAGTTATTCACAGCTAAATGAAACTGTTCTAACCTGGATTGAACATGTCAGCTAGAAGCCTGTCTCACTATTTTCTGGAAGACTTTCAAAGATTTTAGCTGCATAAATCTTAAATGCTGCTCCCCATGTTTAGTCCTGACTCTGGGACTAGCAAGGTGTCAGTACCTGTGCTCATCAGAGTCCCAGCAGGAGTCCAGTCCTGTGCTCATCAGGAGTCCCAGCAGGAGGCCAGTCCTGTGCTCCTCAGAGTCCCAGCAGGAGGTCCCCCAGTTCCCCTGTGTCATCAGAGTCCAGCGGGAGGCCGTCCCTGTGCTCTCAGAGTCCCAGCAGGAGTCCAGTCCTGTGCTCCTCATTGTCCCAGCACGAGGCCAGTCCATGGCTTCCTCAGAGTCCCAGGGAAGGATCCTGTCCCTGTGCTCCCAGAGTCCCGCACGGGGCTAGTCCCTGTGCTCATCAGTGTCAAGCAGGAGGCCAGTAAGTCCTTGTGCTCCTCAGAGCAGGAGGACGTCCCTGTGCTCCTCAGTGTCCCTGCAGGTGGCCTGTCTGTGTCCTCCAGAGTCCAGGCAGGAGTCGTCCCTGTGCTCCTCAGAGGGGTTTTTTTTCCCCCACCAGCACGGAGGCGAGTCCCTTGTGGCTCCTCAGAGTCCCAGCAGGGGCAGTCCTTGTGCATCCTCAGAGCAGGAGGCCAGGTCCCTGTGCTCTCAGAGTCCGGATTTAAGAACATACAGTGGGGCAAAAAAGTCAGCCACCAATTGTGAAGTTCTCCCACTTAAAATAAGACAGATGTCTGTAATTTTCTTCATAGGTTCACTTCAATGTGAGAGACAGAATGGAAAAAAAATCCAGGAATTCACATTGTAGGATTTTTTAAAGAATTTATTTGTAAATGATGAGTGGAAAATAAGTAGTTGGTCACTTCAAACAAGGATGATCTCTGGCTTTCTCACAGACCTGTAACTTCTTCTTTAAGAAAGCTCTTCTTGTCCTTCCACTCGTTTTACCTGTATTAATGGCACTGTTTGAACTCATCTGTATAAAAAGACACCCTGTCCACAGGCCTCAAACAGTCAGACTCCATACTCCATATGGCCAAGACCAAAGAGCTGTCGAAGGACAGCAGGAAAAGAATTGTAGACCTGCACCAGACTGGGAAAAAAAGGTAAAAAAAAAAGTGAAAGTGTGAAAAAAAATAAGTAAAGTGGGGTTTGTTTAAAAAGTCGTTGTGATTGGGTTTTGGTTGAGAAAAAAAAAAAAAGTGATGTGCGTAGGTGTGGGTTGGATTGTTGGATGTTGTGATGTTGAAAGGTTTTTTGGGTGAAAAAAAAAAAAAGGTTTTGGCTTGATGCGTGTGAAAAAGTGGGTGTGTCTGGGTTTGGTGTCTAAAGGTGATCTACTAATTGGCAAGCAGCCTTGGTGTGAACAAATAAAATGTGGGAGCAAATTATCAGAAAAGGGAAGACATAAAAGATCACACTGTTAAATTGTGATCAAAAATCCACAGAACCACCGGGGGGGACCTGGTGAGATGTCCTGCAGAGAGCTGGGACAAAAGTAACAAAGGTTACCATCAGGAACACACTACGACGACAGGGAATCTATCCTGCAGTGCCAGACGTGTCTCCCCCTGCTGAGCCAGTGCATGACCAGGCCCGTTCCTGAAGTTTGCCAGAGAGCACATGGATGATACAGCAGAGGTTTGGGAGATGTTCTTGTGGTCAGATGAAACCAAAGTACAACTGTTTGGTATAAACTCAACTGTCGTGTTCGGAGGAAGAAGAATACTGAGCTACATCCCAAGTCACCTTACCTACTGTGAAGCCATGGGGGGTGGAAACGTCATGCTTTGGGGCTGTTTTTCTGCTAAGGGTACAGGCACGAATGATCGTTTTATTTTAGGAAAGAAAGAATGGGGCCATGTATCGTGAGACTTTTGAGCAACACTCTCCTGCGATCAGTGAGAGCTTTGAAGATGAAACGTGGGTGGGTCTTCCAGCAGACAATGATCCCAAATTCACACCGCTGTGTCGTCACCGGGCAACGAATAGGATTAGTGGCTCCGTAAGAAGCCTTTGAAAGTCCTGGAGCCAGTCTCCAGACCTCAAACCATTGAAAAATCTGTGGAGGGAGTTGAATGTCCGTTGTCACTGCTCTCGAGAGGGATCTGCTGGAGGATGGCCAAAATACCAGCTTTGTGTGCAACTGGTAAAGGGACCTATTAGTAATCGTTGACCTCTGTTATTGCCAACCAAAGGTTATATTACAAATGTATTGAGTTGAATTTTTGTTATTGACAAATACTTATTTTCCAACATCATTTACAAATAAATTCTTTAAAAATTACAATGTGAATTCCTGGATTTCTTTTCAATTCTGTCTCTCACAGTTGAAGTGAAACTCTGATGTACTTTCAGATCCTCTGTCTTTAGTTTAAGTGGGAGAACTTGCACAGTCGGTGGCTGACTTTTTTGCACCCACTGTATGTTCTTAAATCGGACTCTGAGGAGCACAGGGATGGCCTCCTGCTCTGTGGAGCTACAAGGACTGGCTCCTGCTGGGACTCTGAGGAGCACAGGGACTGGCTCGTGCTGGGACTCTGAGGAGCACCTGGGACTGGACTCCTGCTGGGGACTTGAGGAGCACAGGGGACTGGCTCCTGCTGGGACTTGAGGAGCATCAGGACTGGCTCATGCTCTGAGGAGCACAAGGACTGGCCTCCTGCTGGGACTCTGAGGAGCAGAGGGACTGGCCTCGGGCTGGGACTTCTGAGGAGCACAGGGACTGGGACTCCTGCTGGGACTCTGAGGAGCAAAGAGGACTGGCCTCGTGCTGGGACTATGAGGAGCACAGGGACGGGACCTCCTGCTGGGACTCTGAGGAGCACAGGGACTGGACTCCTGCTGGGACTCTGATGAGCACAGGGACTGGATCTGCTGGGACTCTGAGGAGCACAGGGACTGGCTCCTGCTGGGGACTTGATGAGCACAGGACTGGACTCCGCTGGGACTCTGAGGTGCACAGGGACATGACTCCTTGCTAGTCCAGAGTCAGGACTAAACATGGGGAGGCTGCATTTAAGATTTATGCAGCCTAAAATCTGGAAGAGTCTTCCTGAAAATGTGAGGACAGCTTCTGTCAGACAATGTTCAAATCAAGGTTCGAACAGTTCTGTTAGCTGTGAATAACTGGGGGGATTCTATCTTCTGTGTTTATGTGCCTTGTTCAGCACTTGAGTTGCCTTGTGTATGAATTTGTGCTATATAAAATATACATGTCCTTTCACTCGTCCTTACACCCTTTTTGCATTTGCACCTAGCAAGGCACCATCAACATCGGTCTTGACACACCTGTACTCCTGTGTACTTGGACACATACTTGGACACGACAAACGCCTGGGGACTGACACACCTGGTACTACTCTGACAACTGCGCCTGGTCCTCTACACCACTTGGTACTAAGGACAAACACCTGGTACTGACCAACTTTCCCTGGTACTGAACAACTCAACCTCCTGTACTGAGACTGACCACTCTGATACGGACACACTTGGTAACTGACACACCTGTACTGACAGCTAATCCTGTACTAAGACACTCCGTGGTACATGACACACCTGGTACTTGACACTCCTAGACTCCTCCTGGTACAAGACAAGAAAACTCACTTGCGATTGGTACTCAGACAACACGAAACCTGGTACGGAACACTCCTGGTACGCTGAAACTAACCCTGGTACGGACACTGCACTCCTGGTACTGACACTGTCCTGGTATACTAGCGAAACAACACTGCATACTGAACAACACTTGGTACTATGACACACCCCCTCCTGGTACGCCACTCTGTATGACAAACTGACAACACCTGGTACATCAGACACACTCGCCTGGTACAGGACAACAATCAGACCTGGAACTCCGACACACCTGGTAAATTTGACATACACAATCTTTGGTACAGACAAGGCAACAGAACCACAATTGTCCTGGTACTCTACAGACAACTACCCAGTACTAGACAACTACCTGGACTAAACACAAAAGCAAGGACAACCATGGAACAACTAGACAACTACTCTAAAACAGCCTGGTAACTGACACAACTTTATACTGGGTCCACTTCTCTGGTACTCGAGACACTTTCCAGGTACTATAACACACCCTGGTAATAGTGACCAAACAACACCGGTACTGACAGAACAACATGATACTGACACTTCTTATCACGTCGATCGTAGTATCGTTGTACTGACTCACCCTGGTACTTATCAAGCACAATCCACTGGTACTGCGACACCACACCTGGTACTAGACACACCTGGTTCTCGACATTAACACCTGGGTGCAGGTCCATACATTAACCAATGTTTTTCTTCTGTGTTTGTTACTGTTGGGCTAGTGTGAAAACAGTCCCGCCCAATTCGTTTTACATGTTACTACTAAACCAGTTATTATTCATAATGTTAAAGGTATTATCCTGAAACCAACCCGTTGTAAAAAAGTAACTTTTTCGCCTCCATCAAATCGGTTTCCTTACCTCACATCGGCCCACATTTAGAGAGACTAAACACTGAACCAATAGCAAAAACGATCCAGATAGTAAAACCAAGTAAATGAAATAAAAAATTAAAATGATCACAGTGTTTTGGTGAATGGCAGAAGTTTATTTTGGATATAGCATACAGTTATTATACACACGGCAACTCAAAGGACTGAACAAAACAAAAGAAACATTAAAATTCATAAATAGATAATTATTAATAATTAAGTAAAAAAGAGCGAAGGACAACTCCTAGTCTCGATTTATTATCAATATTTTCTAAAACGTGAGGGAGTTAAAAAAATAAAAAGCTCCCATAACCTCTGTTCTGACAACCACATGCCGTTACCCCCGCCCTCTTTTTTCCCTGACTTGTTCACCATAAACTTTCCCTGGGATCAGAGCTTGTTTCAGTTTTCTAGTGTATATTTATAACAAAATGTCTGCATACGAGCTAACCAGACCTCCGACGAAAGCTTAGGCCACGTCAGAGTTAAAGGACGCACGGTCATATTGGTCCTCTGATATTTTAGGGACAACCATACCCACGCGCTACATTGGGAGACCTTACCAAAGTTCCACCCAACTACACTTTTGTGGATCGTGAGTGAGGATTTTATGCGGGATAGGTGCTGGAGAGCGGGGCGGCCTACGTCACCGAGCACCTACACTCCCCCGATGGAAGCCGCCGTACAGGTCCAAACACCGCTCGACGGTACAGCGTCCCGTTTGTCACTGCCTTATCTCTCACAAGCAAAAGAAAGCGAGACATCTCCAGATTAGTGCGTTTCTTGTTAAAATAACAAAATTGAGATAGACGGAAATCAAGGCCTTACCGCCCCCAACGGAATAGCCAGAGACCTGGAATCGAGCGCACGCACACGGCGCAGCAACTACCGGCCGATCCCGCCGCTAGACGCCGCCGAGCGACGCCGCCTGAGACGCCAGCCGAGACCGCCGCCGAACGCCGCCGCGACGCCGCAAAACAGTGACCGCCGCCGGACGCCAGGCCGAGAACCCAGCCTAGGTATATAAATCACGTCGGGGCCAACAAATCCAGATCAGGTTCCTCAGGGATACCTTTATGAGAATTTTGTATTTTGTGTATTTACCCGAGTAAGAAAGTAATCCTGCAGACAGAACAAAACAAGATGCAGTTGTTAGATTTAGTCAAAGACAAGATGTTGGAACCGAAGCAAACTCTTTCTTGGGCTTTAACCCCCTTCGTTTACAACTGTTTTACCCCCCGACTGCATCCTGCAAACTACGATATATAACCCAACTCGAACCTTATACGTATATAACTCCTAATCCCTATCCCTGAACCCATTTACGATATATAAAGGAAGTATCATCACAGAGGACAGAGATCTAAACGTGTCTTTCAAAAGAACCACAGAACAAGCATTTTGTATAAATGATTATTTGATATATACTGTGCATGTCTATAGAATAATGAGGGACAGATTGCACACCATAACACACTGTCCTAAAACACTCAGAAGCCTAAACTACTGCGGCATGCAATCATGTATATATAAAGTACAGATGTATTCGACCTAAAAGTATTTTATTTATTGTGTTAGTGTAGTTATATGTTTCAAAATGTATCAAAACTGTCTTCGTTGGAGTTTATGGTGGCTGAATCTTATGTTTTTGCTTATTTTCCTCGAGAGGAGGTATTCCTCAGAATGATGTGTGTTTTTGCGCGCCGAGATGTTCCTTTTATCATACTTCTAAAGCCCTATGTGAGTCGCCTGGATGCTACGAGCAGAAACCGGCCGCAGAAAACTGCATTTGTGGCTTCTGCAATCGGTGCATTTAGATTATGGACCAAAATTATAAACAACCCCTACGACCCTGCAGCGGATGAAGCGGAAGAAAAGGGGATGTGATTATCAATGGTTGTCTTTCCGATTCACAAGAGTGTGATATTTTTGAATAAATGATGAAACCCTGTGATCGGGTCATAGTGTAACGTCCTGGACCTGTCGTTCTTGCGACAGTTTGATAGAGTCAGGGGTAGAGGGAGTCCAACACGTGGCTGCGGTGTGCACATGGTCCTTTGCCGCAGCGTTCAGTGTTTGCAGCGTAGCTCAGATGCCAGAGAAGAACGGCCTCTTTCCTCTGCTAAAGGGCACTCCCTTCAGCTTGTTTACTGGCCGCTGTAATAAATCTGGATGACCTCAATGTGTGCCAGTCTACAGTTCACATCTGTGGCCAGGAGGGGGCGTACAACTCCGGGCCGCATGAGGCTGGTTCCCGGGCACCAGCATTTTTTTTGTCTGCCTGGTCCCTGACGGAGTGCACACATGGTCGGGATTTGTGTTTTTTAAATGTAGTGAAAAAGAAACTTTTGAGGACAGTATGGAGAAACCGCATGTGTCTAGAAGAAAAGAAACGACATGTGTGGTTTTCACTATATTTCTAGTAAAGCAGGGATACCTCATTTAATAGTAATAGCGAGCGCTGTGCAGTATTTGTTTGTCCCCAAGATACAGTTTCAAAGTGTAAATGTTTGCCCCATATCAGGCTTATAAGTGGAAGATCTAACTAAGAATACCAAGTTTTCAGTAAAAGAGTCTCCGATAGAGGCTTTGGCTGAGAGCTGAAAACAATTCCACGTTCCTGAACTTTGGCTCTTTCTGGGAGGTGGAAGCAATCTGAGTGGATTTGTTGGCAACTGACCTACCCCTGTGTCTGCGCGAGGTGTTCCTCCAGGTGCTATCGGGTCGTCTCCTCTACCCCTAAATAACATTTAACGAATAGCCCCCCTGTCTCCCAAAATAGATTCCTTAAAACTCCCGAGGGACACTCACTGGTGAATATTAGTATTATATACTAGTTTATGTAGTGTCACCAGTCAAATGGACAACAGACACACAGTGCAGAAAGAAAAGGAACACAAGTTTAATGCGAACACTGTTGACATGGCATTGAAAACATGAGTCTGCCTCAAAGGGATAGTGAAGAAGATCTCTTTAGTCCAACCCAGTCAAATCATTGAGTACAAGATTAACAGTACATTGCGTTACACGGAAAAATGATTAATACATTGAAACAACAATTATACCAAAAAAGCAGATGAACAACACCACGATGGAAAAGTAAAGACAATAAAAACAGAAAAAAACAAAATAGTGTTTACTTAAGTAGCTAATTATAACAAACAATACAGACACAGTTCAAATATAAGGATCCAATCTCTCCACACGAGATAACAGACAAAACACACTGGGTCCATCAAAGCCTCCGACCAAACACCCACCATTCACCATCACACAATCAGACTATTGTACATGTTTTAGGGGTAGTTACACTGGAGCACCTGGAGGTAAACCCACAGCAGACACGGGAGAACCCCTAGAACCTTATTTGCTTTGAGACTGAATGAACTTGGGATTCTCTCAATTGTTTGATGTATTTTCCATGTCATTTTCACTATCCATTTCAAAACAGAATAATTTTAATGACGAAGCGAAGCTTCAGAGAGACCCCGTCTCGTTGCGCTCGCAGTCCTCCGCCGTGTGCGGACGTTGTACTCTGAACTTCCTGTTATTGACGAGCCCCGGTTCTGTCTGCGACGGACACTATTTATGGCTCTGCTCGCGTTTCGGCCTGACCTCCATACAGAAGTCCTGCTCTCATTAACCTTCGCGGCTCTCGCAATCCATCCAAATAAGACTCAGACACAGCGAGTATGGACACGGCTCGGTCTGGGTCAGGATGGCAAACATCAATAAACTGAATCGAGGCTGAAACAAGCGTGGTTCACATCCCCCACGTAAAAAGGCTGATGTCACCTAACTTTCAAACAATCGTTGAACAAAAACAAATCTCTTCTGGTTCTCAGGTTGCTGTCTCCACTTTGCCCAAACCTGTTTTTAACGTTTTCAGTGGATCAACCAAAAAGAGGCATAAACTGAAAGTGACAACAAAAGTTTTTCATTTTACAAAACACTGAATTCAAATGTGTTATTTAAACAGAAGAATATTTAGGTACCCCCCCGCCTTAATGCAGTCTCAATTCCCCACAATCCACTGGAATACTGCCTGTATATCTACACCGCTTCAGAATCATTTCTAACCCTAGCAAATCCCCACCAAAAGTATCTGTAAAAACCTGCGTCTGTTAAAAACAGTAAAACAACCTGCTCTGATAAAAACTGCGTCTGTAAAAACTGTAAAAAGACTGTAAAAACCTGTTGCGTCGAAAAAAACCTCGTCTGCAAAACAGTAAAAACCTTGCTACTGTAAAAACTGTAAAAAAACTGTAAAAACCAGCCGTCATGTAAAAACCTGCGTTCTGTAAAAACTGTAAAAACCAGCGTCGTAAAAACATCCGGAAAAAACAGCGTCGATAATAAACCCGTCGCGACATGAATTTATTATTTATAGAATTATTTTTAATTTTTGAGATTTTACGCTCAAAGAGACCTAAAGTTTAGGGATATCTAAAGTACAGTTTGACCACGACTCTCTCTGTAACCTTTTTTTGTACCTGTTTCCATAAATACAAAGTCTTCCATCAAACATTAAAGGGCCCCTCTGTGGCTTGTCATTAGAATTTGATTTAGGAAGAAAGCACGGATCCATTTGGTTAAGGACTGAAGACATGTCCCTGATGTTAGTTTTTGGACCATGATGGAGATCCCAATGACTTCCTCATTCTGAAACACGACTCGTCCATCTCCATCAGTACCTGACGCCACAAAACCAACAAAGCCAGGAGCTGAAAAGAGACGTACCTAGCAATACAGTCAAAAGGGCCTCCATCCCAAACGCTCTGTCTCTGGTTTCACACTGGGATGTTATTCCACTTCGCAGCCAGAGAGAGAAATTAAATCATATTCTCCGGGTCGGCTGTAAATATGAGTTTATCTCTCTGATTGATTTTGTACATTTTTCACGACATTTATGATTTACATCCACAGAGACGAAAGTGTACCGTAAACAACAGAAACATAAACTAACCGTCAACTTAAACAGTGATTGAGTAAATTGCATAGCTGAGATAATTGGACAGGGTTACTTCTCACTTTGTAGCCTGATTAAAAAAGCCGTGAAGCTGCTCAGGGCAAGATTATAGCTAACCTACTTGGTGGACTAATGTGGACCTAATTTGGACTGATTTGGACTAATGTGGACTGATGTGGTGAGTGTGACGTCCAAAGGGGTCATATGAGACACTATCTTGGGATTGCCAAAAGGTTTCAGCTCAGAACAATGTTTGAGGGTACCAGGCGAGCTCGATCTTTACTCACTTTAGCACTGATGTTGTGATTAAAGTTATTAGCAGAAGTAATCGCTGTTTATTTTTACAAAAATCCTGCGACAAAAACTGGAGCGTCCGTGTTCCTAACCCAACTGAGCTAAATGTGTAGCTTACACAACTCCCAATATGATCTCCACAAAGAACGTTACTGAATCGAATCGTCTCTTGTGACCTGTCCTCACATCCAGCCAGAAGTTTGCTTTCCAGGAACAAACCCAACAAGTAGGCTACATGTCTTATTGAATAACTCAACACCTGAGTCATTAACTGCCAACGACCATCCTCGAGTCATTTAAACCACGGAATACAGCGCCAACCAAAACAATGGACACATCACCCACAGGAACAGGTGAACCGCAATAATCCCCTGGATGAGATAACTGATTCTCGTGTCCCGAGCGTGATACAAAAGTGCTGGGGATTTCTGTTGAGGACATTCCGGAAGGTGAGGATGGGAGGGGAGTGGGGGAGAGGGTTGAGAGGAGGTTGGGGAGGTTATGAGGGTGGGGGGGGGGGGGGGGGCTGCTATACAACTATAATATATCCTACGAGCACTGCATACTGTAAATATTGATCGAAGTCGAGGGCCGCGGCTGATGAGGAGGGTCATCACAGTCTACACTACCGCAGCTGCCAATCAACAAGTAAACACACAGAACTCAAATAAAAAAATACTATAAAGACCAGGAGTGAGTGGGCATTAGCTCGGATCATACAATTAGAACGAATATGTGATCCATACTTCTCCCTTAATTAATCCTAGAGCGTGGTATTACAAGATATATGAAATAGATAGAATAGGTAGGTTGGGTAGAGTCAGTGGGGTAAAGATAGAGAATAGGTTGGTATTGATGGATAGAACATAAATGTAGCTGATGAAATAAATTGAGGGAAAGGGGGTATAGAAGAATGAATTAGTTTATATGGAAAGACAGATACATAAATAGAGTTGGAAAGGTAGAAGTAGTGGTATACCTTGATACATTAGATAGATATATATGTATTATATAGCTTAGGTGCATGGGTATACCGCCGTCCAGAGACCCCAGCAAATGGGTACCTTGAAAATATAGATGTGCAATAAAACACAACTTTGCTCTTTTCCAATCCATTTCCTCTGAAACCCTCCAGTCCATCCCTGTCCAGGGAGCATGTTGGCAGCTGCCTGGAGCCGGACACGTGTAGATGTGACCCGGAAGACACGGGTGTTCTCTCTCTGCGCCTCTTTGTGCATCCAAGAAAAGTGTCATCCCAGTGTCACACATCGTGGTTGTAACGGTGAATAGCTCGTCCCACAGCCCACTAGTAATGCACATTGACATCATGACTCCATAGAGCATGACGATGGTGGAGACAGATGCGGTGGCGGGCGCAGCTTCGGGGTTCTGAATGAGGAAGACGGACTTCCGCGCCTCGTGTGCTCGAGTCCAATCGATCCAGCTTCGGGAGGAGCGGATGGAGCGGGGGGGCCTATCACTAATGTTCCTCCTTCTCCTTCTATATCACACTCCCCGTTATCCCTCGGCGACCCGACACGGCTGGACTGTGGCTATGCGACACTCCGCTGGGACTTAGGCACTAATCACCACTTTTTCCTTCCCTCGGAGGTGATGGAGCCGGGGGGCGCGGGGGGTCTCCTGGAGCGCGCTGCTGTGAAGTCTATTTCTGTTTTTGCCGAGTTTGAAAGTGAACCTTAAATAAGTGTGTTTGGTGCGGACAGAAGGATTGGCTCCAAGCTGGGAATTCTTTCTTCCTCCTCCAGAGCAGCACAACAGGATCTGGACTCACGAACCCATGTTGTCCACGGGGAAGATTTGTGTAAAGTCATGTTTTTCTACCTTTCTAGAAAAATGTGCATTATTCAGTGCTTTTCCACAAATAATCTATAGGGACTTGGTGGTGTTTTAAAGGTCAGCAGTGGCTCCGATTATTGTGGTTTTCTTTGATTGAAAACCAAAAGCAACTCTCAAATGTTTACAGGCGCGACCCCGTTTTATAAGCGCGTCCTGAGTCCAGAGGCATCGGTCCGACCCTGACCTGGGGATCGACGGGTGAACCGTGCCCTTCATCGGGAGCAGGTTAAATACAGACCCCCCCTCAGTGTCCACGGCTTACGAAGATTCCGTGGAGTGTTTCCCGCTGACTCCGCGTCTTATTGGAATCTCTTTGAAAGAATGGATCAAACGCCGGCGGATAAAACGTGTGGGAGAGGGACGATGTGCGGACGGCTTTTGGACCTGCGCACATCCAAAAAGAGGGTGGTGCAGAGGGGGAGGGGGGGGTGTAGATGGGGGGCGCACGGGAAGGCGCGCTGCACACGCGGGCGGGGGGGCGAGCCGGTGCGTGCGTGTTGTAATTACCTGTGCAGTGTTAATGGGCGCAGTAATGCGAGCCAGCCCTAGTCGAGCTGTATTTGTTTAGTCGCTTTGTGAGCTGTGGACCTTGCTCTGTGTCCCATCGCAGTCCCAACCGCGCCTGCATTTGTTCAGATCCTTTGTTAAAGCCATAAACATGACTTAGGCTTTAACAAAGGACTGAACAAATGCAGGCGCGGTGGGACTGCGATGGGACCAGAGCAAGACCACAGCCACAAAGACGACTAACAAATACAGCACGACTAGGGCTGGCTCTCATTACTGCGCCCATTAACCATGCACCAGGTAATTACACACGCACGCACCGGCTCGGCCCGTGTGCGCGCGCCTCCCGTGAGCCCCCATCTACACCCCCCTCCTACCCCCTCTGCACCCCCCTCTTTTTGATGTGCGCATCCAAAGCCGTCAGCACATCACCCTCTCCCACACGTCTCCGCCGCGTTGATCCATTCTTTCAAAGAGATTTCCAAAAGACGCGGAGTCAGCGGGAAACACTCACGGATCCTTCGATAACCGTGACACTGAGGGGGTCTGTATTAACCTGCTCCGTGAAGGCCCGGTTCACGTCGATCCCCGGTCAGGGACGGACCGATGCCTCTGGACTCAGCGACCCGTAAAAGGGTCGCGCCTGAAACATTTGAGAGTTGCTTTTGGTTTTTCCATCAAAGAAAACCACAATAATCGGAGCCACTGCTGACCCTACAACACCACCACGTCCTATAGAATATTTGTGGAAAGCCTGAAAAAGCACATTATATAGAAAGGGTAGAAAAACAGACTTTACCCAAATCTCTCCCCGTGACCACATGGGTTCGTGAGTCCAGCTCCAGTTGTGCTGCTCTGGAGGAGGAGAAATCCACAGCTTCGGAGCCAATCCTCAGTCGCACAAACCACTTATAAAGTTCACTTTCAAACTCGGCATAAAACAGAAATAGACTTCACAGCACGCGCATCCAGAGACCCCCGCGCCCCGCTCCATCACCTCCGAGGGAAGGAAAAGTGATGAAAAGTGCCTAAGTCCCAGCGGAGAGTCGCAGCCACAGTCCAGCCGTGTCCGGTCGCGGGGATAACGGAGTAAAAAGGAGATGCACAAGTGATAGCCCCGCTCCATCCGCTCCTCCCGAAGCTCGATCGATTGGACTCGAGCAGAGCGCGGAGAGTCCGCCTCCTCATTCAGAACCACAGCTGCGCCCGCCCCGCTCTGTCTCCACCACGCCCTGCTCTCCTGGTGTCATGATGTCATGTGCACTTACAGAGGGCTGTGGGGACGAGCCAACACCGATACAACCACGATGTGTGATTGACACTTATTCTTGGAGCACAAAGAGGCAGAGAGAGAACACCCGTGTCTTCCGTGACTCTACACGTGTCCGGCTCCAGGCAGCTGCAAATGCTCCTGGACAGGGAAGGACTGGAGGATTCAGAGGGCAATGGAATGGAAAAGAGCAAAGTTTAGTTTAATGCCATCTATCTATCAATGAACCATGCAGGGGTCTCTGGAGCGCGTAACCCATGCACCTAATCTATATAACTACATATCTATCTATCTACTGTATCAATGTATACCCACCTACTAACCTTTCCAACTCTATATGTATCTGTCTTTCCATCTAACTATTCATTCTTCTATAACCCACCATCTCTATCTATCATCAATCTACATATCTGTCTATCCATCAATACCCACCTACTCTATCTTTACCCATGACTCTACCCACCTACCTATCGTAATCTATTTCATAAATCAGTAATACCACGCTCAAGGTTAAAGGAGAAGTATGGATCACATATTCCGTTCTATTACGTATTGATCCCGAGCTAAGCCACTCACTCCGGTCATTAAGTATCTTTTAATGGAGTCTGTGTGAATTACTTGTTTGATTGCAGCGCGGTGTTGTAAAGACTGGATGACCCTCCTCATCATCCGCGGCCCTCGCTTCGATCATATTACAGATGCAGTGCGGGATATCAATAGTTGTAAAACCGCCCCCCCCCCCCCCCCCCCTCAAAACCAAACCCCCACTCCTCTAACCCTCTATGCTTGTGTATCTTATTTTCTCTTGTTTGATAGGTTTTTTCTCATTTTTCTTTATTGTTTCCTGGTGATAATGTTTATAAATAATTTTATATCTTCTCCTTGACGGTATAATATAAGTTCAATTACTAATCTACTTACTTTAGAAATCAGTTGATTATATTTGTTAGTGTAATGTAATATCCAATATGTTTTTAAGAAATTTCCTCTTTATTTATTCTATTTTCATTCTATTATATTTTTTTTATTTCACACTGTATATTTAATTTTTTTTTAAATTAATTTTATATATAATTCTTATTTGTTTTTTATATTCTCTTCTCGCTTATATCTTTTATTTTTTATTATAGTTTTGTGTCTCATTTCATAAATTTTATTATATTTACTTTTATTATTCTTTCCTTTATTTTTTCATATTTGTATATAATTTTTTATGTATAATCTAGTATTTTACTATGTTTTTCTATTTCTAATAATCTTATTGAACCAAGTAATTTTTTCATTAAATAAAATCGTATATTTTATTTATTTATATATTATCAATATAAATTTTATTATGTTGATTATGAAAATAAGACATAGAGAGTAAAAATTCTTTACATAATAATTATATAATAAAATATTTTTTATCATAATTATATTTTCCAAATTTTTATTATATTTAGTTTTATTTATATGTTTTCTATAAGAATTTTTTACAAATAACTTTTTTCGTGTTAGAGTTTTTTATAAATATTTTCAGTTTTATTTACAAAAGCAAATTTTTTAAAATCAATTTATTTTGATTATTGATATTAGATGAATAAAAAAAGATAATTACTAAATAAATTTACCTACTTTACAAAATACTGCATTCTCATATAAACAAAGTATTCTTAATAGTGTACGCAATTAACGATTTAAAATATTTTAAAATGTACACACACTACAAGTATTATATTTTTAATAAAAAATTCTATAATTAAATATAAGAATTTATATTTTTAATGAGAAAACAAAATTAAGGCGTACTACGTCTTCAAAAATTATTTTTCTATAAACAGAATTTATTTTTTTACACTTTTTTATTGTTTGATTGAGTATCTCTAGATTATTCTCTATTTTAATAGCTACTTATTATCATTAATCAACTTTCAAACTTAAAAGATAAATCATAAAATATCTCATCTTCATTAAACAAATCAATAAAAGTTACTTTATATTAATGTCTATTATCATATTCTGTTTATTTGAAGTTTTTATATAAATAATACATATATTATATAATCTAAATTAATACATATAAATCCACTTATAATTATTAATTAATTATCACACAATGAACATCACCAAATTAATAATTCTATTTATTTGTAAAGATAAAAAATTACCTAATAATTAGAATTTACTATTACTTATTAATGGTATACTCTCTCTACAATTATTATTACATAGTTAATTTATTGAATTTCAAATTTCCTTATTCCTATCATTTTATTATTCTTTATATCCTTTAATTAACTTTTCTATTGTTTGTTTTATTATAGTTTATTTTTTAAATAATATTTTTTATATACATATTAAATATTTAACATCTGTTTAAAAATTAAGCCATTTTCAATTAAATTTCCCCCCCTCCCCACCCTCACCCACCGTCCATGTATCTAACGAAAGCCCCCGCCCTCAGAAACACGCACCGGGACACAGCGATCAGTTTATCACATCCCGGGAATATTAGCGGTGTGGTGATGGGCCATTTGATTGGTTGTGCGCTGTATTCCGTGGTTATAGACTCGCAGGAGGTCGATGGCAGATAAGGATCTCAAGGTGTAGCGAAGTATTCAATAAAGACTGAGCCACTGTTGGGTTTGTTCCTATTGGAAAAGCACCATTCAGGTCTGGATGTGAGGACAGGTACACTGAGAGTCGGATTCGATTCAAGAACCGTGGTGAACAAAATGGGAGTTGTTGTAAGCACACATTTAGCAGCAAGTTGGGTTCAGGACCACGGACAGCTCCAGTTGTCGCAGGTATTTATGAAAAATAAAACATGCGATTTCTTCTGTCTAAATTAACTTTAACCACAACATCAGTGACTACAGTGAGTAAAGGATCGGCGGCCTGGTCCCCAACATTGGTCTGAGACAGAAACCTTTTGGCAAATTCCAGTTGTGTCTCCTCTGTCCCCCTTTGTCACGTCCACTCATCACCCACATCAGTCCACATTAGTCCACATCAGTCCACATTAGTCCACATTTAGTCCACATTCGTCTATCCTTGGGCCACAGACGCATAGCTACACGGCTTTAATCAGGCTCCAAAGTGAAGTAACCACAGCCAATTATCTCAGCAGCCAAAGACTCATACTCACAGTTTAAGGTTACGGGTTATTATATTGTTATCCTGATGTAAACGGTAACTGTTCGGACTCTGTGGATGTAAACACCTAAAATTGTCGGGTGAAATTGTACACAATCATCAGAGAATAAAACTCAAATATTTTAACAGCGACCCGGAGAATATAGATATTATTGTCTCCTCTGGTGCAGAAGTGAAAACATTATCCACAGTGAAACCCAAGAGGCAGAGCGTTACAGGGATGCGGAGGGCCCTTGACCTGTATATGGCACGGTACAGCGCGGTTTCAGACTCCCTGTGCTTTGGTGGTTTAAGTGGCGCAGGTACGATTGGAGATGGACAGAGTCGTGTTTCAGAATGAGAAGTCTTCTGGATCTCCTCATGGACAAAAACAACATAGGGACATGTCAATCCTTAACCAAAAAGGATCCAGTGCTTTTCTCTAAATCAATAATACTACAAGGACACCACATAGGGGCCCTTTAATGTTTGATGGAAGACTTTGATATTATATGGATCACAGGTACAAAAAGTTACAGAGAGAGTCGTTAGACAAAACTGTACAAATTAGAATCCAAACTTTAGTCCGAGCGAAAAACTCAACAAATAAAAATAAACTATAAAATAATAAAATAAAGAGGACGGTTTTTACAGACGCTGGTTTTTTACAGTTTTAACAGACGCTGGTATTTACATTTAACAGACTCAGGTTTTTACAGACCAGGTATTACAGTTTTTTACAGTTTTTTTACAGACGCAGGTTTTTACAGTTTTTGCAGACGCAAGGTTTTTACAGACGCAAGGTTATGGGGTTTATTACAGTTTTTACAGTTTTATACCAGACTGCAGGTATATTACAGTCGCAGTTATTATAAACAGTTTATACAGACGCAGGTTTTAACCAGATACGTTTGGGATTGCGGGTTAAAGATGACTGAAGCGTGTAGAAACAGCAGTATTCCAGTGGATTGTGAGACTGCACTAAGTCGGGAGTACCTAAATCTTCTGTTTTAAATAACCCATTTTACCATTCATGTTTTGTAAAAGAAAAACCTTATTGAGTCACTTTCCGTTTATACTGCCATCATTTTGTTGATCCACATAAAGACGTAAAACAGGTTTGAGCAAAGTAGGAGAGCAGCTCAAGAACCGAAAGAAGAATCTGTCACATAGATTCAACGAATGGTGAAGTTAGGTGCAGTCAGCTTTAACGTGAGGTGGAAGTGAACCCGGAAGTGGTGCTTGTTTTCACAATCGAGTTCTTATGTTGTTTAGCCTCATCTGACCAGCACGAGCCGTTTCCCAACTCGTTAATGGAAGCAGACTTCTTAGGAGGTCAGGCCGAAACTCAGCAGGGTGGAGCCATAAAAATGTCCGACCGCAGACAACCCGGGCTCAGTCAAAAAACCATGGAAAGATCAGAGTCCAACGACCGCACGAGCGAGGAGGCGAGCGGCCAGAGACGTCTGGAGTCTCGCTTCGTCATTAAAATTTAATCTTATATTGAAAATGAAGTTAAAGACATAGGAAACTACATCAACATCTAGAGAGAAACCACAAGTTCATCATTCTCAAAGCAAAAAGGTCCTGGGTTCCTCCCCGTGTCTGCTTGGTTTTCCTCCATGAGTGCTACCAGTTTCCCCAACCACTAAAAAACATTACAATAGTCAGATAGTAGTGAGTGAATGGAGGGTGTTTGGTCGGAGGCTTTGATGGACCAGTGTGTTCTAGTCTCGCTTCATCACCGTGTGGAGAGAATGGAACTATATCTGAACCTGTGTCTGTACCTTGGTCTGTTAAAATACGCTACATAAAGAAACACCACTATTTTCGTTTTTTCAGTTTTTATCTGACCTTTACCTTTTACCATCGCTGGTGTTGTTCACTCCTGATATTTTTGGTATAAATTGTTGTTACAATGTAATAATCATTTTTACCTGTAGTAACGCCACCATCGTACTGTAAATCCTTGTACATCAATGATTTGAGAATCGGGTTGGACTAAAGAGATCTTCTTCCCTCTCCCTTTGAGGCAGAATCATGTTTAAATGCAGTAAACAGTGTACATTAACTTTGTCCTTATCTTTCTGCACTGTGTGTCTGTTCCATTGCCTGAAATAAATAAATAGTAATAATAATAATAATCACCAGGAGTGTCCCTCTGAGTTTTAAGGATCTATTTTGGAGACAGGGGGCTATCATACATGTTTTTAGTGGTAGAGGAGACCGAAGCACCTGGAGGAAACCTGCGCAGACACAGGGAGAACGTGCAAACTCCACTCAGATTGATTCCACCTCCAGAAAGAGCCAAAGTCAGGAAGTGGAATGTTTTCAGCTCTCAGCCCAAAGCCTCTAACGGAGACTCTTTCTTACCTGAAAACTTGTATTCTTAGTTAGATCTTCCCCTTAATAAGCCTGATCTGGGAAAACATTTAACTTTAGAAACAGACTCTTGGGACAAACAAAATGCATTATTATTATTATTAAATGAGGTATCCCAGCTTTAATAGAAACTATAGTAAAACCAAACATGTCTTTCTTTTCTCTAGACTCAGCGGTTTCTCCAACTCCTCAAAGTTTCTTTTTCCTACATTTAAAAAACACAAATCCAGACCATGTGCACTCCGTCAGGACCAGGCAGCTGCTGGGCCCGGAACCAGCCTCATGCGCGGTGTTGTACTGCCCCCTCCTGGCCACAGAGTGAACTGAGACTGGCACAACTTGAGGTCATCCAGATTTATTACAGCGACAGTAAAAAGCTGAAGGAGTGCCCTTTTGCAGAGAGGCCGTTCTTCTCTTGGATCTGAGCTCGCTGAAATAATGAACGCTGCGGCAAAGGACCATGTGACATCAGCAGCACGTGTTGGACTCCAATCCCCTGACTCTACAAACTGTCGCAGAACTACAGGTCCAGGAGTTACATCTGACCAGACAACAAGGTTTCATCATTTATTCAAAATATCACACTCTTGTGAATCGGAAAACCATTTATAATCCATCCCTTTTCTTCCGCTTCATCCGCTGCCGGGTCGCGGGTTGTTTATAATTTTGTCCATAAATAAAACCGATGCAGAACGCCACAAAAGCAGTTTTCTGAGGAAGGTTTCTGCTCGTTGCATCAGGCGACTACATAGTGCTTAGATGTTTATAAAAGTAACACTGGCTGCACAAAAACACATTCTGAGAAAACTCTCTTCGAGGAAAAAGCAAAAACATAAGATTCAGCCAAAAAACTCCCAACGAAGAAGTTTGAACATTTTGAAACATAAACACACAACAAATAAATAAATACTTTTAGTCAATACTTCTGTTCATATAACACTGATTGCAGCAGCAGTAGTTTAGGCTCCTAGTGTTTTAGGACAGTGTGTTATGAGTTCAAATCCCACATTTCTATAGCTGCAGTATATTACAATAATCATTTATACAAACTGATTGTTGTGGTTCTTTTGAAAGACAAGTTTAGATCTATGTCTCTGCTGATGATACTTCCTTTATATACGTAAAAGGTCAGGGATAGGGTTAGGGTTATATACGTATAAGGTTAGAATTAGGGTTATATACGTATTTTGCAGATGCAGTCGGGTAAACAGTTGTAAACGAAGGGGGTTAAAGCCCAAAAAGAGTTTGCTTCGTCCAACTCTGTATTTTACAAATCTAACACCTGCATCTTGTTTTGTTCTGTCTGCAGGATTACTTTCTTACTCGGGTAAATACAAAAATACAAAATTCAAAGTATCCTGAGTAACCTGACTGGATTTGTGGCACAGAAGTGATTTATAACCAGGCTGTGTCTCGGCGGCGTCACGGCGGCGTCACGGCGGCGTCTCGGCGGCGTCTCGGCGGCGTCTCGGCGGCGTCTCGGCGGCGTCTCGGCGGCGTCTCGGCGGCGTCTCGGCGGCTAGTGCTGCGCCGTCGATTCAAGGTTCTGTGGCTTTTCCTTTGGGGGCGGGGCCTTGATTTCCGTCACTCATTTTGTATTTAAAAAACGCACTAATCTGAGTCTCGCTGCTGAGAGAAGAGCAGGACAAAGGGACGCTGTCACAGCTCGTCGTGGACCTGTCGGCGCTTCCATCGGGGGTGCTCGGTGACGTAGGCCGCCGCCTCCAGCACCATCCGCATAAACTCCTCCACATCAAAAGTGTAGTTGGTGAACTTTGGATGGTCTCCCAAAGTCGGGTGGTGTCCCTAAAATATCAGAGACCAATCATTACAGTGCGTCCCTTTAACTCTGCGGCGTCTGTAGCGATGCAGACATTTTGTTAAATAACACTGAAACTGACAACGCTCCTGATCCCAGGGAGTTTATGTGAACAGCAGAAAGAGGGCGGTAAAGGCTGTGGTCAGAACAGAGGTTATGGACTTTTTATTTTAACTCCCTCAAGTTTTAGTAAATATTGAAAAATAGACTAGATTTCCTCGCTCTTTTTAATTATTATTATTAATTATATTTATGATTTTAATGTTTCTTTTGTTTTGTTCAGTCCTTTGAGTTGCCGTGTGTATAAACTGTGCTATCCAAATAAACTTGCCATTCACCAAAACACTGTGATCATTTAATCTTTTATTTCATCTCTGGTCTGATCGTTTTGCTTTTGGTTCAGTGTTTATTCAAATGTGGCCGATGTGAGAAAAAGTACTTTCTTTTAAACAGGTTTCAGATAATCACCTTTAACATCTGAATAATAAAGGTTTAAGTAACATTTAAAACGAGGGAACTTTTCACACTGCCCAACAGTAACAAACACAGAAGAAAAACATGGTTTATGTGGACCTGCACCAGGTGTGTCAGAACCAGGTGTGTCAGTACCAGGTGTGTCAGTACCAGGTGTGCTAGTACCAGGAGTGTCAGTACCAGGAGTGTCAGTATCAAGTGTGTCAGTACCAGGAGTGTCAGTACCAGGTGTGCTAGTACCAGGAGTGTCAGTACCAGGAGTGTCAGTATCAAGTGTGTCAGTACCAGGAGTGTCAGTACCAGGTGTGCTAGTACCAGGAGTGTCAGTACCAGGAGTGTCAGTACCAGGTGTGTCAGTACCAAGTGTGTCAGTACCAGGAGTGTCAGTACCAGGTGTGTCAGTACCAGGAGTGTCAGTACCAGGAGTGTCAGTACCAGGAGTGTCAGTACCAGGTGTGTCAGTACCAAGTGTGTCAGTATCAAGTGTGTCAGTACCAGGAGTGTCAGTACCAGGAGTGTCAGTACCAGGAGTGTCAGTACCAGGAGTGTCAGTACCAGGTGTGTCAGTACCAAGTGTGTCAGTACCAGGAGTGTCAGTACCAGGTGTGTCAGTACCAGGAGTGTCAGTACCAGGAGTGTCAGTACCAGGTGTGTCAGTACCAAGTGTGTCAGTATCAAGTGTGTCAGTACCAGGAGTGTCAGTACCAGGAGTGTCAGTACCAGGTGTGTCAGTACCAAGTGTGTCAGGACCAGGAGTGTCAGTACCAGGTGTGTCAGTCCCAGGAGTGTCAGTACCAGGAGTACCAGGTGTGTCAGTACCGAGTGATGGTGCAGGGTCCATAGTCCTGTAGAACCCTCTCTCACCTTGTCCTGGGGAAAGACTTTGTCCATTTTCTGCCAAGTCACGTATCGAACTCCTCGAAGTCGCGCCAGGTCCCGATAACAGCTCTCGTCCTCACAGTTATATCTGAGATCCACACTTTTCATTCACAAAAACATCTAAAGACTTTGATTCTGGTCATCAAGTTCAATTTAATCTGCGTCTGTGACTTTGCCTGTGTCCGTGTCTGCGTCTGCGCCTGTGTCTGTATCTATGACTGCGTCTAAGCCTGTGTCTGTGTTTGCGCCTGTGGTAGCGCATGTGTCTACGTGTTTGCGCCTGTGTCTGCGTCTGTGTTTGCGTCTGCGCCTGTGTCTGTATCTGTGTCTGTGTTCACGCCTGTGCCTGCGTCTGCGCTTGTGTCTACGCCTGTGTCTGCGCCTGTGTGTGCCTATATCTGCGTCTGTGCCTGTGTCTGCACCTGTTTCTACGCCTGTGTGTGCCTATATCTGCGTCTGTGCCTGTGTCTGCACCTGTGTCTGTGACTGCGCCTGTGTCTGTGCCTGCGCCTGTATCTGCGCCTGCGCCTGTAGCTGTGTCTGCGTCTGTGCCTGCGCCTGTATCCGTGTCTGTGTCCACAGCTGCTCCACAGGTGTCACTCACAGCTCGAACACCACAGCCCAGTCAGGGAGGAACAGCAGGTGAGTGAGGCCGGCTCCGTGCACCGCGATGAACACGTCAGAGTTATGACTGATCCACAGCTGCTGCAGGAACGGGACATCCCTGTGAGGCAGAGGTCAGAGGTCAGACTGATCCACAGCTGCTGCAGGAACGGAACATCCCTGTGAGGCAGAGGTCAGACTGATCCACAGCTGCTGCAGGAACGGAACATCCCTGTGAGGCAGAGGTCAGAGGTCAGACTGATCCACAGCTGCTGCAGGAACGGGACATCCCTGTGAGGCAGAGGTCAGAGGTCAGACTGATCCACAGCTGCTGCAGGAACGGAACATCCCTGTGAGGCAGAGGTCAGAGGTCAGACTGATCCACAGCTGCTGCAGGAACGGAACATCCCTGTGAGGCAGAGGTCAGAGGTCAGACTGATCCACAGCTGCTGCAGGAACACATACAGTAGAGAGCAAAAGTTTGGACACACCCACCCATATCAAGAGTTTTTTATTTTCATGATTATTAAAACTGTAGACTGACACTGAGGGCCTCAAACCTATGATGAACTCATGTGAATTATGTTTGTAGTAAAAAAGTATGAACCAAGTGTAAACATGTGTTATATTCTGGTTCTTCAAAGTAGCTCCTTTTGCTCTGATACTGCTTCACTCTTGGCATTCTCTGGATGAGCTTCAACAGGACCTGAAATGGTCTCCAACAGTCTGGAAGGAGTTCCCATGATGCTTAGCACTTGTTGGCTCCTTCACTCTGTGGTCCAGCCCCAAAACCATCTGGACTGGGTTCAGGTCCAAAACCATCTGGACCGGGTTCAGGTCCAAAACCATCTGGACTGGGTTCAGGTCCAAAACCATCTGGACTGGGTTCAGGTCCAAAACCATCTGGACTGGGTTCAGGTCCAAAACCATCTGGACTGGGTTCAGGTCCAAAACCATCTGGACTGGGTTCAGGTCCAAAACCATCTGGACTAGGTTCAGGTCCAAAACCATCTGGACTGGGTTCAGGTCCGGCCCTTACACAGCCTGGTGCGGGTCTACAGCAATAGTCATGAAAAGAACTCAGTGAAGGAGAGAGGGTGTCCACACTTTTGCTCTGTGCTGTTTGTGCATAAATACAAAAGGCAGATCCTTAAACAAACAAAAAAGTAATAAACACTGAAAATAACACAGAAAAAGCATGTTTTATTTATAAAAAATAATATTGTCTCATTTTAAATATCCAAAAAGTCCAAATGTATGATTGCTGTAAAGGTGCAGAGCTCAAAGAAATTTTAAGAACGTCGCTGCAATTACAGTACAATTAATTCACTTTTGTCTTAATTTACTGAAACGTTTTATTAAGTCCTAAATCAAGTGTTTTTGAAAAGAGTAAATGTTTTAAAGAGCCACATTTACATGAGCTGTTGTTTGTATAACGCCTCAGAGTTGTGTTGCCAGATCAGAAGTGTGTTCTCTCCTTTTCACACTAACTCAGCTGTTCCTGATCCATCTGTGCAATAACAAATGTGCAATAACAAATGTGCAATAACAAATGTGCAATAACATCTGTGCAATAACAAATGTGCAATAACAAATGTGCAATAACATCTGTGCAATAACAAATGTGCAATAACAAATGTGCAATAACAAATGTGCAATAACAAATGTGCAATAACAAATGTGCAATAACAAATGTGCAATAACAAATGTGCAATAACAAATGTGCAATAACAAATGTGCAATAACAAATGTGCAATAACAAATGTGCAATAACAAATGTGCAATAACATCTGTGCAATAACAAATGTGCAATAACAAATGTGCAATAACATCTGTGCAATAACAAATGTGCAATAACAAATGTGCAATAACAAATGTGCAATAACAAATGTGCAATAACAAATGTGCAATAACAAATGTGCAATAACAAATGTGCAATAACAAATGTGCAATAACAAATGTGCAATAACAAATGTGCAATAACAAATGTGCAATAACAAATGTGCAATACACAGAAACAACCATGGTTTGTATGGTTTTTCTGGTGCTGTTTGTGGAAGAACATGACTCACTTGTATTTGAAGTCGACCACTTTTACCTCCAGCAACGGCACCGTCTTCAGGGCGTTCACCAGCTGCAACGAGAGAGCACACATTCTCTGATCAACGAGAGAGCACACATTCTCTGATCAATGAGAGAGCACACATTCTCTGATCAATGAGAGAGCACACATTCTCTGATCAACGAGAGAGCACACATTCTCTGATCAATGAGAGAGCACACATTCTCTGATCAATGAGAGAGCACACATTCTCTGATCAACGAGAGAGCACACATTCTCTGATCAATGAGAGAGCACACATTCTCTGATCAATGAGAGAGCACACATTCTCTGATCAACGAGAGAGCACACATTCTCTGATCAATGAGAGAGCACACATTCTCTGATCAACGAGAGAGCACACATTCTCTGATCAATGAGAGAGCACACATTCTCTGATCAACGAGAGAGCACACATTCTCTGATCAACGAGAGAGCACACATTCTCTGATCAATGAGAGAGCACACATTCTCTGATCAAAGAGAGAGCACACATTCTCTGATCAACGAGAGAGCACACATTCTCTGATCAATGAGAGAGCACACATTCTCTGATCAAAGAGAGAGCACACATTCTCTATAGGCGGCAGTAGCTCAGTTGGTAGAGCGTTGGCCTTTGAGCCAGAAGGTCGTGGGTTCAAGCCCCACTCAAGCCTTTCACCATCGACTCCCACTGTCTGCTGTCGTTGTGTCCTTGGGCAAGACACTTAACCTCTGGGAACAGCAGCCACAGTGGGGCGGCTGCGGCTGTAAAGTGCCAAACTGCCGTTGTGTCCTTAGGCAAGACACTTCACCCCCATTGCCTAGAATGAGTCTGGTGTGTGTGTGAATGGTTGGTGGTGGGAGGGGCCGATGGCACAGACTGGTTGCCTCGCTTCTGTCAGTCTGCCCCAGGGCAGCTGTGGCTACAGTAGTAGTTTATCACCACCGTGTATGGAGTGAATGAATAATGACACATGTGAAGCGTCTTTGAGTGTCCAAAAAAGCTCTATATAAAACCGATGCATTATTATTATTTCTCTGATCAACGAGAGAGCACACATTCTCTGATCAACGAGAGAGCACACACCTTCTTTACAACCGTTTACAGCAACTGTGAGTTTATACAGACCTTTAACACAGAAAGTCAATGACTGTTTCAGAGACTGAGAGAGAGAGACAGAGAGAGAGAGACAGAGAGAGAGAGACAGAGAGAGAGAGACAGAGAGAGAGAGAGACACACAGTGAGAGAGAGACGGAGACAGAGAGAGAGAGACGGAGACAGAGATAGAGACAGAGAGAGAGAGAGAGAGACAGAGAGATGGAGAAAGAGAGAGAGACAGAGAGAGAGAGAGAGACAGAGAGATGGAGAAAGAGAGAGAGACAGAGAGAGAGAGAGAGACAGAGAGATGGAGAAAGAGAGAGAGACAGAGAGAGACAGAGACAGAGAGAGAGAGAGAGAGAAAGAGACCTCACCGTTTCCTGGTTTAATATCCGTCTGTGTTCAGTGCTACGAGAGAGCAGCGTCACTCGAACTCTCCCCTGAACAGAGGAAGAGAAACTGTCGATACTTTATGTCCGAGGTCTTACACTTTCACTTTCACTTTCCTCCAGTCAGCGTTATTCATTATTAAACACAATTATAAAACTTTAATCCTTTAAACACCATCAGCCTCATTTCCTCAAGTGACTAATGTTAAAGTGACCAGAGGAGACCTGGTCCTAGTCCTGTTCCTGGTCCTGGTCCTAATCCTAGTCCTGGTCCTGGTCCTAGTCCTGGTCCTGGTCCTGGTCCTGGTCCTGGTCCTAATCCTGGTCCTAATCCTGGTCCTAATCCTGGTCCTAATCCTGGTCCTAGTCCTGGTCCTGGTCCTGGTCCTAGTCCTAGTCCTAGTCCTAGTCCTAGTCCTGGTCCTAGTCCTAGTCCTGGTCCTGGTCCTGGTCCTGGTCCTGGTCCTGGTCCTGGTCCTAGTCCTGGTCCTGGTCCTGGTCCTGGTCCTTATTTTAAGTTAAACTGGTTATTACATACAACAGTTGTACCTGTGCTGAGCTCAGTGGTACGTGCAGACGGTGCAGGACGTGTTGAGAGAAGGCTCTGAACAAACCGTCGCTGGAGCAGTGAGAGATCTGATCCAAGAACATGTTTTTATCATATGTTCTACACACGTGAAGTACACAATACACACAACACATATGTTCTACACACGTGAAGTACACACACACACACAACACATATGTTCTACACACGTGAAGTACACAATACACACAACACATATGTTCTACACACGTGAAGTACACAATACACACAACACATATGTTCTACACACGTGAAGTACACACACACAACACATATGTTCTACACATGTGAAGTACACACACACACAACACATATGTTCTACACACGTGAAGTACACACACACACAACACTTATGTTCTACACATGTGAAGTACACACACACACAACACATATGTTCTACACACGTGAAGTACACACACACACAACACTTATGTTCTACACACGTGAAGTACACAAACACACAACACATATGTTCTACACACGTGAAGTACACAATACACACAACACATATGTTCTACACACGTGAAGTACACACACACAACACATATGTTCTACACATGTGAAGTACACACACACACAACACATATGTTCTACACACGTGAAGTACACACACACACAACACTTATGTTCTACACACGTGAAGTACACACACACACAACACATATGTTCTACACACGTGAAGTACACAATACACACAACACATATGTTCTACACACGTGAAGTACACACACACAACACATATGTTCTACACATGTGAAGTACACACACACACAACACATATGTTCTACACACGTGAAGTACACACACACACAACACTTATGTTCTACACACGTGAAGTACACACACACACACACACACATATGTTCTACACACGTGAAGTACACAATACACACAACACATATGTTCTACACACGTGAAGTACACACACACACAACACTTATGTTCTACACATGTGAAGTACACACACACACAACACATATGTTCTACACACGTGAAGTACACACACACACAACACTTATGTTCTACACACGTGAAGTACACAAACACACAACACATATGTTCTACACACGTGAAGTACACAATACACACAACACATATGTTCTACACACGTGAAGTACACAATACACACAACACTTATGTTCTACACACGTGAAGTACACACACACAACACATATGTTCTACACATGTGAAGTACACACACACACAACACATATGTTCTACACACGTGAAGTACACACACACACAAACTTATGTTCTACACACGTGAAGTACACACACACACAACACATATGTTCTACACACGTGAAGTACACAATACACACAACACATATGTTCTACACACGTGAAGTACACACACACAACACTTATGTTCTACACATGTGAAGTACACACACACACAACACATATGTTCTACACACGTGAAGTACACACACACACAACACTTATGTTCTACACACGTGAAGTACACACACACACAACACATATGTTCTACACACGTGAAGTACACAATACACACAACACATATGTTCTACACACGTGAAGTACACACACACACAACACTTATGTTCTACACACGTGAAGTACACAATACACACAACACATATGTTCTACACACGTGAAGTACACACACACAACACATATGTTCTACACACGTGAAGTACACACACACACAACACATATGTTCTACACACGTGAAGTAAACAAACACACAACACTTATGTTCTACACACGTGAAGTAAACAAACACACAACACTTATGTTCTACACACGTGAAGTACACACACACACAACACTTATGTTCTACACACGTGAAGTACACACACACACAACACTTATGTTCTACACACGTGAAGTACACACACACACAACACTTATGTTCTACACACGTGAAGTACACACACACACAACACTTATGTTCTACACACGTGAAGTACACACACACAACACATATGTTCTACACACTTGAAGTACACACACACACAACACATATGTTCTACACACGTGAAGTACACACACACAACACATATGTTCTACACATGTGAAGTACACACACACAACACATATGTTCTACACACGTGAAGTACACACACACACAACACATATGTTCTACACACGTGAAGTACACACACACACAACACATATGTTGTACACACGTGAAGTACACACACACACAACACAAACACACAACACATATGTTCTACACACGTGAAGTACACACACACACAACACATATGCTCTACACACATGAAGTAAACAAACACACAACACATATGTTCTACACACGTGAAGTACACACACACACAACACATATGTTCTACACACGTGAAGTACACACACACACAACACATATGTTCTACACACGTGAAGTACACACACACACAACACATATGTTCTACACACGTGAAGTAAACAAACACACAACACATATGTTCTACACACAACACATATGTTCTACACACGTGAAGTACACACATCATCAAACACACAAAACACACAACACATATGTTCTACATACGTGAAGTACACAATACACATCCTCAAACACACAACACAAACATCAAACACACAACATTGACACTGAAAATCTACTGAGAAAACATTTATGACATCTCAGGTTTTCCTGCAGGTGCTCCGGTTTCCCCTACCACAGTAACAATAGTGTACAACAGTGTGTGTGTGTGTGTGTGTTGTTTGTGCGACTGTGGGACAAAGGGACAGGAGTGATGTGTTCATGAACTGTACGACTCTGCTGTTGTTGTGTCCTTGGGCAAGACACTAAACCCCACGTTGCCCAGACTGTGCCCCTACTGACAGACCTGGACCCACCCAGACCTGGACCCACCCAGACCTGGACCCACCCAGACCCAGACCTGGACCTGGACTCACCCTGACCCAGACCTGGACCCACCCTGACCTGGACCCACCCTGACCCAGACCTGGACCTGGACCCACCCTGACCCAGACCTGGACCTGGACTCACCCTGACCCAGACCTGGACCCACCCTGACCCAGACCTGGACCCACCCAGACCTGGACCTGGACCCACCCTGACCCAGACCTGGACTCACCCTGACCCAGACCTGGACCGACCCTGACCCAGACCTGGACCCACCCTGACCCAGACCTGGACTCACCCTGACCCAGACCTGGACCCACCTCGACCCAGACCTGGACCCACCCTGACCCAGACCTGGACCCACCCTGACCCAGACCTGGACCCTGACCCAGACCTGGACCCACCCTGACCCAGACCTGGACCCTGACCCAGACCTGGACCCACCCAGACCCAGACCTGGACTCACCCTGACCCAGACCTGGACCCACCCTGACCCAGACCTGGACTCACCCTGACCCAGACCTGGACTCACCCTGACCCAGACCTGGACCCACCCAGACCCAGACCTGGACTCACCCTGACCCAGACCTGGACCCACCCTGACCCAGACCTGGACTCACCCTGACCCAGACCTGGACTCACCCTGACCCAGACCTGGACCCACCCAGACCCAGACCTGGACTCACCCTGACCCAGACCTGGACCCACCCAGACCCAGACCTGGACCCACCCAGACCCAGACCTGGACTCACCCTGACCCAGACCTGGACCCACCCAGACCCAGACCTGGACTCACCCTGACCCAGACCTGGACCCACCCAGACCCAGACCTGGACCCACCCAGACCTGGACCCACCCTGACCCAGACCTGGACCCACCCTGACCCAGACCTGGACCCACCTCGACCCAGACCTGGACCCACCCTGACCCAGACCTGGACTCACCCTGACCCAGACCTGGACTCACCCAGACCTGGACCCACCCTGACCCAGACCTGGACGAATAAAGAGGTCGATAAAGAATGAATGAAAAAGGACCAAAAATACATCCATCCATTTTCTTCCGCTTCATCCGTTGCCGGGTCAGGGGCCGTTGCTAAAAATACTGAAAAGCACTGACTGAACCAGAACTGGGAGAGACTCGTTAGATGGGGCCGATGGCATAGTTTAATATTTGTGTATGTTTTAGTGTAGTTTGAAAGTCAGGGACCCCAGCTTTAATATCACTTTGTTGATAATAATAACTCACCAGAGGAGTGTTGTAAAAAAGTCCATATCTCATTCTGGGGAGGAGGGAAAAGACGACATCCTTGAAGCAAACCTAAGAACAGTGAATATAGCTCAGTGTTTCAGAGAAGCCTTTTTGAAACAAGATTATACTTTAAAATAAATACACCACTTTGCAATTACTTTGACAATTACTCTCACAAGCTTCACAAGCTACAGGCGACGACAACAACATCACACAATCATAACATCATTCAATAAATATGTTTTATGGCACTTTTCCTCCGTGCTGTGGTCCAGGCTGAAGTGTTAATTTAATGTTTAATGTTTAATGTTGTGGTGATAAATACTTGTTTAGAGTCGTAGGTTTTCAGGTGGATGATGTCGAAGTCAGAGAAGGCCTTCCATGTTTCACTGAAGAGATCCCCGTAACCATAGTGACTCTGGGACACAGGACACACACAGGTTAGTCCTGGGTCTACGGCCTCAGTCCTGGGTCTACGGCTCAGTCCTGGGTCTACGGCTCAGTCCTGGGTCTTCGGCCTCAGTCCTGGGTCTTCGGCCTCAGTCCTGGGTCTTCGGCCTCAGTCCTGGGTCTACGGCCTCAGTCCTGGGTCTACGGCCTCAGTCCTGGGTCTACGGCCTCAGTCCTGAGTCTACAGCCTCAGTCCTAGGTCTACGGCCTCAGTCCTGGGTCTACGGCCTCAGTCCTGGGTCTACGGCCTCAGTCCTGGGTCTACAGCCTCAGTCCTGGATCTACAGCCTCAGTCCTGGGTCTACAGCCTCAGTCCTGGGTCCACAGCCTCAGTCCTGGGTCTACAGCCTCAGTCCTGGGTCTACAGCCTCAGTCCTGGGTCTACAGCCTCAGTCCTGGGTCTACAGCCTCAGTCCTGGGTCTACAGCCTCAGTCATAATATTGCATATAATAATGTCATAATATCTGCTGAAAATGAGAATAATTTTGGAGTCAACACATTTCAATATTTGACAGTAATCCCCACTTCTGCCACTAGTTGTCAGTGTTTTATAGTCATCTCTTGCTCGGTCTTGGATCTATATCATGATTTAAGGTCAATGATTTATCCCAGTGGGAAACGCCCCCAAACCCCAAAAGTAGTCATGTGTTTTCAAACAGGAATGGACCAGAAGCCTGTAACCTCCAAAAATAAATTAGAAATATTTTGGAGCTGATTGAAGCTCTTGACAAGTACAGCGGCTAACAGACTTATACAGTTTAATGTTTCACATTTGCAACAATGGATAATGGTTGATAGTTAACACTGAGGTTCTGTACCGTGTCCCACATGACGATGTCCATGTCGCTGCTGAAGGAGTTGTTGATGTGTTGAGAGATGTAAAGGTTTACAAAGTCACAGAAGTGATGATACATGTTCACACCTGCAACAAACACAGCTGCTTCATCTGCTTCATCACTGCTTCATCTCTGCTTCATCTGCTTCATCTGCTTCATCTCTGCTTCATCTGCTTCATCACTGCTTCATCTCTGCTTCATCACTGCTTCATCTGCTTCATCTCTGCTTCATCTGCTTCATCTCTGCTTCATCTGCTTCATCTCTGCTTCATCTGCTTCATCACTGCTTCATCTCTGCTTCATCTCTGCTTCATCTCTGCTTAATCTGCTTCATCCGTTTCTTTTACCTGCGTCCAGCTTCATGAAGACGGTGGGTTTGTGGATGATGATGTCACAGTGCTGGTCATCGATGGGTTGAAAGTCTAACTCTGTGAATGTTTGGAGCTCAGCAAACCTGCAACAACACGACCCAAAGTGAAAGTAAAGTCAGGTCTGAGCTGAAGACGCTTCACACAAATATCACATGTGTATTGTCTACTTGGTCGGCTTTGGTTGGGTTAGGTTGGGTTAGGTTGGGTTGGGTTTGGTTTGGTTGGGTTAGGTTGGGTTAGGTTGGGTTTGGTTGGGTTAGGTTGGGTTAGGTTGGGTTAGGTTGGGTTGGGTTAGGTTGGGTTAGGTTGGGTTGGGTTGGGTTGGGTTGGGTTGGGTTTGGTTTGGTTGAGTATTGTTTATATGGAGACAAACATTTATCAGTCGGCTCTGGGCCTCTTTATGACGTATGATGAAGTGATGAAGCTAGTGCGAGTGGAGCTGGTTTAAACAAAAGGACCTTCAGTTAAAACTCCTCCTGGTGTTTGTTTAAAGGAAGCTTCTGTAAATGATGAAGTCACATGGTCTGAGATGGTCCAGCCTGGTGGTCACATGGTCTGAGATGGCCCAGCCTGATGGCCACATGGTCTGAGCTGTCCCAGCCTGATGGTCACATGGTCTGAGCTGTCCCAGCCTGATGGTCACATGGTCTGAGCTGTCCCAGCCTGATGGTCACATGGTCTGAGCTGGCCCAGCCTGATGGTCACATGGTCTGAGCTGGCCCAGCCTGATGGTCACATGGTCTGAGCTGGCCCAGCCTGATGGTCACATGGTCTGAGCTGGCCCAGCCTGATGGTCACATGGTCTGAGATGGCCCAGCCTGATGGTCACATGGTCTGAGATGGCCCAGCCTTGTGTAGCCACTTAGGTATTTCCTGTTTCATGGATTCTTTGACTATGACACTTGTTTATTTTACATCTTACAAAGACTTGGAGCAGTTTGGGACGAGGCCAGGACCAAGACTTCACAAAACAACTGTGGCTTTCCTGAAAATGACCTTCACTTTTCCAACACGTTTGAACATGACCAAGATTGAGCTTTTGAAACTAAGTCTTTCAGAACTGAGACTTCACCTTCATTCAGGGTTCAGTTCATGTCCTGAGGTTTGTGCGTAGAGTGTGGAGTTTTATTTTATGCAATCACTTTGATTAAGAGCCACTAAAGAGAGAAACTAGTCACATTTCTACTATTTTGGCCAATTTTGAGGTTATTAATCTGATTCTGAACTGCTGCCAGTGTTGACATGGATATATTATCTTTGGTCCTGTTTATGGTCGCTGAGTAATGATATAATGTGTATCTTTCCCAGACACCAGAGCTACAACGCTTTAAAAGGGTCGCGAGAGGAGATGCCACATCAGCGGGGTGAAATAAGCAGATACAGAACATGCATTTGGCAGAAGACTGGCTTTTTATTACTGATCCCAGTCTATCACTAATACGCCAACACCCCCACGCTCGAGCGCGACCCCACTCAGTAAATCAAAAGATGATCACAAACAGCCAACTGTGGCGCTCTCAATATGTGGAAACAAAAAGAAAGAGTTATTTGTATTATTATTATTATTATTATAATTATTATAGTATTCTTACCAGGACTGCAGTGGGCTCTGGTGCTCTCCTGCAGCCTCCAGCCCCCGTTTGTTCAGGCGACAGCTGCCCCCGATCTCCCCCTTCTGAATGAAATCATCTTTGTATCTGCAGAGTAAACACAACACGTTTCAAAAACAAGAATCTATGCATTTCTCTGCAAAGACACAGGTCAGGTTCAGACTCACCTCTCGTGGCCTCGCCGAGGGCTCCGCAAATCCAAATATAGGTTTGTTGCTTTACAGAATCGAGTGTGGCTGCTGCATTTCAATGAGGAGTCTCCCTGAGATAGATATAGACACATATATATCTACATGTGTCTATATCTATCTATACAGACACATTTATGTATATGTCTCTGTATAGATATAGACACGTATACATGTATACGTGTCTATATCTATCTATACAGACACATATACATACAGTGGGGCAAAAAAGTATTTAGTCAGCCTCCGATTGTGCCAGTTCTCCCACTTAAAATAATGACAGAGGTCTGTAATGTTCATCATAGGTTCACTTCAACTGTGAGAGACAGAATGTGGAAAAAAAATCCAGGAATTCACATTGTAGGATTTGTAAAGAATTTATTTGTAAATGATGGTGGAAAATAAGTATTTGGTAACTTCAAACAAGGAAGATCTGTGGCTCTCACAGACCTGTGACTTCTTCTTTAAGAAGCTCTTAGGCACCTGTTTGAACTCATCTGTATAAAAGACACCTGTCCACAGCCTCAAACAGTCAGACTCCAAACTCCACTATGGCCAAGACCAAAGAGCTGTCCAAGGACACCAGGAAAAGAATTGTAGACCTGCACCAGACTGGGAAGAGTGAATCTACAATAGGCAAGCAGCTTGGTGTGAACAAATCAACTGTGGGAGCAATTATCAGAAAATGGAAGACATACAAGACCACTGATCATCTCCCTCGATCTGGGGCTCCACGCAAGATCTCATCCCGTGGGGTCCAAATGATCATGAGAACGGTGATCAAAAATCCCAGAACCACACGGGGGGACCTGGTGAATGACCTGCAGAGAGCTGGGACCAAAGTAACAAAGGTTACCATCAGTAACACACTACGACGACAGGGAATCAAATCCTGCAGTGCCAGACGTGTCCCCCTGCTGAAGCCAGTGCATGTCCAGGCCCGTCTGAAGTTTGCCAGAGAGCACATGGATGATACAGCAGAGGATTGGGAGAATGTCATGTGGTCAGATGAAACCAAAGTACAACTGTTTGGTATAAACTCAACTCGTCGTGTTTGGAGGAAGAAGAATACTGAGTTACATCCCAAGAACACCATACCTACTGTGAAGCATGGGGGTGGAAACGTCATGCTTTGGGGGCTGTTTTTCTGCTAAGGGGACAGGACGACTGATCCGTGTTAAGGAAAGAATGAATGGGGCCATGTATCGTGAGATTTTGAGCCAAAACCTCCTTCCATCAGTGAGAGCTTTGAAGATGAAACGTGGCTGGGTCTTCCAGCATGACAATGATCCCAAACACACCGCCCGGGCAACGAAGGAGTGGCTCCGTAAGAAGCATTTGAAAGTCCTGGAGTGGCCTCGCCAGTCTCCAGACCTCAACCCCAGTGAAAATCTGTGGAGGGAGTTGAAAGTCCGTGTTCACTGCTCTCTGCATGGAGGAATGGGCCAAAATACCAGCTACTGTGTGTCCAAACCTGGTAAAGACCTATAGTAATCGTTTGACCTGTTATTGCCAACAAAGGTTATATTACAAAGTATTGAGTTGAATTTTTGTTATTGACCAAATACATATTTTCCACCATCATTTACAAATAAATTCTTTAAAAATCCTACAATGTGAATTCCTGGATTTTATTTCTCATTCTGTCTCTCACAGTTGAAGTGAACCTATGATGAACATTACAGACCTCTGTCATTATTTTAAGTGGGAGAACTGCACAATCAGAGGCTGACTAAATACTTTTTTGCCCCACTGTATGTGTGTATATAGATATAAACACATATAGATAGTAGTCTAACAGTTTGTGTTATAGACTACTATAGATATGACAAATAACATCTGAAGTTGTCCAACACATAATATACACAAAAAAGCGTTAAAAAGCATCGATCTGTTTTCCCAAAAATAACAATTGGAATTATTTTTATTGAAACTAACTTAATTACAACAAATCTTTACACGCTCACACACAAACAGACTGGTCCTCATGGGGACAGAGGAGGACAGACTGGTCCTCATGGGGACAGAGGAGGACAGACTGGTACTGATGGGACAGAGGAGGACAGACTGGTCCTCATGGGGACAGAGGAGGACAGACTGGTCCTCATGGGGACAGAGGAGGACAGACTGGTACTGATGGGACAGAGGAGGACAGAGGAGGACAGACTGGTACTGATGGGACAGAGGAGGACAGAGGAGGACAGACTGGTACTGATGGGACAGAGGAGGACAGAGGAGGACAGACTGGTCCTGATGGGACAGAGGAGGACAGAGGAGGACAGACTGGTACTGATGGGACAGAGGAGGACAGAGGAGGACAGACTGGTACTGATGGGACAGAGGAGGACAGAGGAGGACAGACTGGTACTGATGGGACAGAGGAGGACAGAGGAGGACAGACTGGTCCTGATGGGACAGAGGAGGACAGAGGAGGACAGACTGGTACTGATGGGACAGAGGAGGACAGAGGAGGACAGACTGGTACTGATGGGACAGAGGAGGACAGAGGAGGACAGACTGGTACTGATGGGACAGAGGAGGACAGAGGAGGACAGACTGGTCCTGATGGGACAGAGGAGGACAGAGGAGGACAGACTGGTACTGATGGGACAGAGGAGGACAGAGGAGGACAGACTGGTCCTGATGGGACAGAGGAGGACAGAGGAGGACAGACTGGTACTGATGGGACAGAGGAGGACAGACTGGTACTGATGGGACAGAGGAGGACATAGGAGGACAGACTGGTACTGATGGGACAGAGGAGGACAGAGGAGGACAGACTGGTCCTGATGGGACAGAGGAGGACAGAGGAGGACAGACTGGTACTGATGGGACAGAGGAGGACAGAGGAGGACAGACTGGTCCTCATGGGGACAGAGGAGGACAGAGGAGGACAGACTGGTACTGATGGGACAGAGGAGGACAGAGGAGGACAGACTGGTCCTCATGGGGACAGAGGAGGACAGACTGGTCCTCATGGGGACAGAGGAGGACAGACTGGTCCTGATGGGGCAGAGGAAGACTGGGACTGACCGGTCTCGTGGCCTTGCACAGCACTTTCATCTCTGAGAGTCGTTCTTTCACGTAACCAAAGTCCGCCTGTTTCCAGAAGACGTCCTGAGCTTCCTCCAGAGAGTGAGCCCTGAATAGAACAGACGGAACACTTCACAGATCACCATGGAAACACATGATAATAATAATACAATCGTTGGTAAGTAAAGTTTATTTATAGACGCCTTTCTCAGACCAGAGTCAGAGCGGTTTACACTTGTTACATACAATACAATACAATACAATTTATTCTTGTATAGCCCTAGGTCACAACAGAAGTCATCTCAGAGACTTAACAAAACCATTGAAATCACCAACACAGGTCAGAGAATCAACAGTTAAAACACATGAAGAATATAAAGCACACACAGAAGAAAATGTCCATACATGTTGTAGAATGCTAAAGTGTCCTGATCATCACCAATCCTTTCTGTTGGACACTAACTGTCCAACAACAGTTACATCAGTCTCTCCACACAGAGATGGGCGGGGCCAGTACAGGAGGCACAGACCTATTGTACAGGTTTTTAGTGGTAGGGGAAACCGAAGCACCCGGAGAAAACCTACACAGACACGGGGAGAACATGCAAACTCCACTCAGAAAGGCCTTGTTCCGACCGGGAACAAGGCCGGGACCCACTTGCTGAGAAGCGAGAGTGCTAACTACTCAGCCACCGTGCTGTGTATAGTGCTTCTTTTGAGTTTTATGGATGTACAGCATACAGTGGTGGTGGCCACAGCTGCCCTGGGGACAAACACACTCAATGGGCCAGCACGACGTTAATACATAACACATATACATAGACACACTTTAGAGGGCCCCTCCCTGCCTTGGGCCCTGGCTACTCAGTAGTGTGTAGAACCAGAAATAATAATAATAATAATAATAATAATAATAATATTATTATTATTATGACTCCTAACAGTACGTGTAGTCTTACCATCCTGTGTCCACTTTGGTGCAGACGGGAAATCCAAAACCCTTCTTGGGGTCACAGTCCTTTTCATATCCCCAACACCGTGGTTTGTCTTTGGCAGCTTCCTGAAGAACAGAACTCACTAAACACTGAAGCTGAAGAACAGAACTCACTAAACACTGAAGCTGAAGAACAGAACTCACTAAAACACTGCAGGGACTGAAGCAGGACTTACTCTGAAAGGACACAGTGGGTCCTTCAGGCAGAGCTTGGCCACCTTCCTGTTGTTGTGGAGGAAGTATGGAATGTGCTCTGGGACCAGGGAGATCCTGCTGTAGTCCAGTCGGACCGGTCTGTGGTCCAGTCGGACCGGTCTGTGGTCCAGTCGGACCGGTCTGTCGTCCAGTCGGACAGGTCTGTGGTCCAGTTGGACCGGTCTGTGGTCCAGTTGGACCGGTCTGTGGTCCAGTTGGACCGGTCTGTGGTCCAGTTGGACCGGTCTGTGGCGGTCCTCCTCAGACTTCGACCGAAACACAAAGAAACAGACAGCGACGAGAGCAACCGAGAGCTGCATGTTCAGAGCCTCAGGGACGTCTGCAGGACACAGGTACGTATTTTTAAGTCATTTTAAGTCATTTCATGTCATTACACAAGAAGCATGTTCTGACTGTTGTGTGAAAAATGATACAAGAAAACTATTATAGAAGTCTGAGAAGAGAAACTAAGAAGCTTCATGGTCTAACATATTATTATTGATCAGTAATTTAACTGCAGCAAATAAATGTTATAGACAGTACTACGTTTTATTTTTTATGAATTCATTCATAAAAAATAAATAACTACTTTCTTGCACTTGGCCTGTTCCAACCTAATTCACCAAAACACACACATGTAGATCTGTGCTGTTTCTTCAGACTCAGAACATTATAACAGTTTAATTTCATAAAGACAGAATTAAAATGTAGCCTCCAAAGTTCATTCACTCCTTCAATGAAATGACCGTTTTATAAAAGTGTGTGAAAGAGTGTGTGAAAGAGTGTGTGTGTGTGTGTGCACTTGTTTTCAACTCCTGGTGGGGTCCATAACCTGAGATTCCACTCACGTCATGGGGACTGGTTTTACGTGGTGGGGCCCGAACACCGGACCCCACTGGTCCAAGCTTAATAATCAATGGGTAATGCTTTTCTAACGGTCCTTATGCAGTCTCTGTAAAAATATGGAAAGGACCCCTGGAGGTTTACTTTCCTGAAAAAAGTGTGTTATGTGTCGGAACCCTGGTGGTGGGTTGCGGGATATCAAGGAGGGGCACACTGGGGCAATTTCAGTCCAGCAGGCTGGAGCCAATCATGGAGCAGCACAACAGAGGAAATCAGGTGTCAGGCTAGAAAAAGGTGCAAGTGTGTGGTTCATTAGGCTGCAAGAAATCATGGAGGAGCACACTGAAGTGCACGCTTACAACCCACTGGTAAGTGCTGACTACAAGTCATGACTTCAAATTGTTATATAGAATGATTACAAATTATTTGTTGTTTGTGCAGCTTAGTCAAGAGTCCCTAATTGATGAAGTCGACTCAGATTCTGACAATTTAACTGTCAAGAAGAAACCTGTAAAAAAGTATGGAAAAAGAAAAATCAAAAACACTTTTCTTCAAGACTCGGAAAGTGACGAACCAAAGGCAAATAAGATTGTTATCATGCAGCTGCAAAAGAAGAAAAATGGGGGGCGAGTTTACAGCAAGAGACACTTCTGCCTCTACTGTTCAATGTCCTGCCACAAAATGTCCCGTCATTTGACTAGAAAACATGGAAATGAAAGTGACGTAGCCAGAGCATTGGCTCTACCTGTGAAATCTAAAGCACGTAAACTTCAGTTTGATTTGATCAGGAATAGTGGAAACCGTGAGCACAATGTTGAGGTTTTAAAGGCCGGCATTGGAACTTTAGTCCCAGCTAAACAGCCAAATTGCCCAGTGAAAATCCAGTGAGTTTTTGCACTGTATAGACTGTGGGGCATTGCTTAAGCGAAAGTCGCTGTGGAGGCATGTGGCCAGGTGCCGGCTTTCACAGAAAGATGCCCAGGCTAAACCAGGCTAAACCAGGTAGAAGTAGGGTCCAGTCCCTCTGCTCCCTAGCCCAGCCTGTACCGGAGGGCATCAGCAAAAAGCTGTGGTCTTTAATTTCGGCAATGCATCAGGATGAGGTCACGGGTGTTGTCAAAGCAGAAAAGGGGATTCTGAGACTCGGAGAGCACCTGTACTTAAAACACGGGCATGATAAGACTAAGCATGATTACATTAGGCAGAAAATGAGAGAAGTCGGTAGGTTAATTAACGAAGCAAAAACTGCAGGGAAACTGAAAACAATGAAGGATTTCTTTATTCCTTCCAACTTTAACCATGTGATTGATGCAGTCAGGTCTGTGGCTGGATATGATGAGGAAACAAATCAATACAAGACTCCATCCTTGGCCCTCAAACTCGGCCATAGCCTCAGAAAGCTAGCAGATATTCTTGAATGTGACTCAAAAATGGAGCATTGTGTTGATGAACTATTTATTAAAAACCTCCAACGAAGCCGGCTGCTTTTTGAGAAGAGGTGGGACGTCTGTGTTTCTTCTGCTGCCCTACAGACCCTCCGGCAAGCCAAGTGGAACACTCCGGACCTGCTCCCTCTGACTGAGGACGTTAGAGCCATGCATGCACATATTGAGGTATGTCGACCTGAATATGTGCAAACCCTAATAAGTGAGCCAACGTCTAAGCATTGGTCTAAACTGGCAGTTTTGACTCTTTGTGAGGTCATCATTTTCAATCGAAGAAGGGAAGGTGAGGTTTCAAAGATGCCACTGACAGCCTTTACCTTAAGAAGTAAGACTGGGATCCATTCTGACATTGCTCTGGGACTGTCCCAACTTGAGAAAAAGCTGTGTCAGCATTTTCAACGCATTGAAATTAAAGGGAAAAGAAGTCGGAAAGTGCCGGTTCTTTTGACTCCTGAAATGATTGCTTGGATGGAGGTGCTGGTGGAGAACAGAAGGGCCTGTTCCATCTCTGACCATAACCCATACTTCTTTTCCCGCCCGGGCGCAGACACCCACATCAGGGGATCAGACTCCCTACGCCAGGTAGCCAAAGAATGTGGTGCGGTGCATCCAGAGATGCTATCCTCAACCAAACTTAGAAAGCACATAGCTACTATGTCTACAGTTCTCAATATGAAAGAGAATGAGATGGACATACTTGCCAACTTCCTCGGCCATGACAGCAAAGTGTTGATGGCCATGGAGCAGGGAAGAGTGACGGAATTCGAAGGAAAGAGCCTCGACCAGATACAAATTGAGCCTGAAGGTAATTCTTTATATTATTAAAATATGTATGATTTTTTTCCCCTAAAGGCCACTTGTATTTTTATTTTCTGTGCGACAGGGAGAGCAGTAGAGATCCTCTCACAAACGGACGGGCTAAAAGAAACTTCAAGCGGAGAACCTTCAACCATTCATCCAGATGCACCCCATGGTAGTGGCAGTGCCCCTTCTGGTAAGTGTACCAGGTGGGGGATTACAGCCAGGCTGCTTGGTCCTAACCCTGGGAGTGTATATTGCTAATATATTTTTATTTCTCTCCCTAGAACGTTAGAGAAAGCCATGGTCTGCATCTGAGGTGAAGGCTGTGGAGAAGACCATGACACCTTTCATACAGACTGGAAAGGTCCCTGGGAAGTCTCACTGCCTGGCCTGCATTAATGCCTCACCAGATGACCTTAGACATCGGACATGGAGTGGCATTAAATTCTATGCCAAAAATAGAATCACTGCAATTCGAAAAAAAAATCTAAAATAAAATTCCTTTAAAAGAGTTGTTTGTTTTCTATTGACTGTTTTGTATTACTTAAAGTAGTCCCAGTAAAAAAAGATTATGTCTATGGGTCCCATTCTGAACGGCCCTGTCAAAGGGACCCACCAGGTAACAAAAACGTGTGTGTGTGTGTGTGTGTGTGTGTGTGTCTGTGTGTTGCTATGAGTCTTTGTTGTGACTGATGTCTGAATATTCTATAGAAATGAGCAGAAAACAAACACACACAAACACAGCTACATTGTGCCACAGACACAGACCTAACAGACTTCCCAGAGTTCTGACCACAGACACAGACACAGACCTAACGGACTTCCCAGAGTTCTGACCACAGACACAGACACAGATCTAACGGACTTCCCAGAGTTCTGACCACAGACACAGACAAAGACCTAACGGACTTCCCAGAGTTCTGACCACAGACACAGACACAGACCTAACGGACTTCCCAGATGTGACGGAGTAACCCCGTCAGCTCGCGGGTGAGAGGAGGCCACGGCGTGAACACGCGCACACACACGCACACACGCATGCACACACATACGTTCATACACGCTCATACAGATGTTGGTGCAGTTCTACACGGCCATCATCGAGTCCATCCTCACCTCCTCCATCACCTCCTCCATCACCTCCTGCATCACCTCCTCCATCACCTCCTCCATCACCTCCTCCGTCACCTCCTTCATCACCTCCTCCAGCACCTCCTCCATCACCTCCTCCATCACCTCCTCCATCACCTCCTCCGTCACCGTGTGGTTCGCTGGAGCCACAGTCAGGGACAAACAGAGACTACAGCGCATTGTGCGCTCTGCAGAGGAAGTGATCGGCCGCAGCCTTCCATCGCTGCAGGACCTGTACGTCGCCCGAGCTCGAGGCCGGGCTGGTCGTATCACAGCCGACCCCTCTCACCTGCACATGGACTATTCCAACCACTCCCCTCTCACCTGCACATGGACTATTCCAACCACTCCCCTCTCACCTGCACATGGACTATTCCAACCACTCCCCTCTCACCTGCACATGGACTATTCCAACCACTCCCCTCTCACCTGCACATGGACTATTCCAACCACTCCCCTCTCACCTGCACATGGACTATTCCAACCACTCCCCTCAGGCAGGAGGCTGCGGTCCATCAGGACTAGAACCTCCCGCCACAAGAACAGTTTCTTCCCCTCTGCTGTTGGACTCTTGAACACTTCTTAACCTGTCCCCCCGCCCTTTATAAAGTCACTTTACTGCCCATCATACGTCACTTTACTTCACTGTACTGCTGTCACCTTACATTGTGTGCACCATGTGCACTTGTATATTGTAAAATAGTAACTGTAACTCTATTTTAAATTTAAATTTATTCTTTAGAAGTGTTTTTTATTCTTATTTTTATTATCTCTTTCTGACTGTTGCACTGAGCCAAAGCAATTTCCAAGTCTGTGACCTCCCGTTACTTACGTTGGCAATAAAAATGATTCTGATTCTGATTCTGATTCTGATACAGACTTACCTGTTTCCTCCTGCATGTCTCTCTCATAGCGTCAGTCTAGGGTGCACACTTGGCTGGCGTTCAATCACTCTATAGTCCATAGTACTTCCAACCGGTCCAAAAGTATCTCAGTATTTTGTCACACGCACAACACAGCAAAGTTGGCCAAACCGAACCCCGCGGTCTTCCTTGTTTTTATGCGCCGAGAGTAGGGCGCACAAATGTGACGTCACGCGTCGGGTCACGTGGCACACGGATTTTGGTGAGAAATTATTGTATTCTATGATTTATCATGTATTCTTTCTGTGTTGGTTTTTATTTTCATTTGTGATAATATATTATGAATTTAGGAATTATGTTGATAATCAAAAATGTTTCTATTTGAAGAGAAATTGTTATTATTTGTATTGATTGGTTTGGGGGGAGGAGCTTCAGGGTATAAGGCAGGGCTGTCAGAGCCACAATGTGTGTGGAAGCTGGATGATGAGGATGCTGTGCACTGCTGGCACAACGCTCCAGAGCTGTACTCCCTGATGCCCTGGTGGGTAGTCTCTGTACATCAATCAATCAATCAATCAAATTTTATTTATAAAGCGCTTTTCATACATAAGATGCAACACAAAGTGCTTTACAGATTGGTTAAAAACAATCCCGCCGACCCAAGACCCCTCCCCCAGACCACCCAACAGACCCACCCCAAACCACAGACAAACACACACACGCGCTCATGAACACTCATACACACACACACACACACACACACACCAGTAAAACAATAAAAACATGATGAGAGACTTGGCAGGGTTCAGATGCAACCAGCTGAAAAAGCGTCATCCAAGGAGCCGTCTGCACCAGGAGCAGAGAGCCGCCCGTAGCCACAGGGGACGACACAGGACCCAGAGGAGACATGAAACCGAGGCCCCAGGCCCCCACCAGGTCCAAGAGTCCGACCCCCGCAGCCACACCGACCACTGCTCCCGGTGCAGAGGGCTCCTCCAGAGGAAACACTGGGTACACTAAAAACAATACAATAAGTAAAACACTAAAATGTGAGACTAAAAGGAACACACAATACATGAATAATAGCAATAGCAATATAATAAATAATAAATAATAAAAGATAAATAGAATGGAATAATAAAAACTAATCAAAAGCTACTCTAAAAAGGTGCGTCTTGAGCCTACTTTTAAAAATATGAACGTTCTCTGCGGCCCTGAGCTCCTCGAATAATAATAATGCATTTTGTTTGTCCCAAGAGGCTGTTTCTAAAGTTAAATGTTTTCCAGATCAGGCTTATTAAGGGGAAGATCTAACCTAAGAATACAAGTTTTCAGGTAAGGAAAGAGTCTCCGTTAGAGGCTTTGGGCTGAGAGCTGAAAACATTCCACTTCCTGACTTTGGCTCTTTCTGGAGGTGGAATCAATCTGAGTGGAGTTTGCACGTTCTCCCTGTGTCTGCGCAGGTTTCCTCCAGGTGCTTCGGTCCTCCTCTACCACTAAAAACATGTACGATAGCCCCCTGTCTCCAAAATAGATCCTTAAAACTCAGAGGGACACTCCTGGTGATTATTATTATTATTACTATTTATTTATTTCAGCAATGGAACAGACACACAGTGCAGAAAGATAAGGACAAAGTTAATGTACACTGTTTACTGCATTTAAACATGATTCTGCCTCAAAGGGAGAGGGAAGAAGATCTCTTTAGTCCAACCCGATTCTCAAATCATTGATGTACAAGGATTTACAGTACGATGGTGGCGTTACTACAGGTAAAAATGATTATTACATTGTAACAACAATTTATACCAAAAAATATCAGGAGTGAACAACACCAGCGATGGTAAAAGGTAAAGGTCAGATAAAAACTGAACAAACGAAAATAGTGGTGTTTCTTTATGTAGCGTATTTTAACAGACCAAGGTACAGACACAGGTTCAGATATAGTTCCATTCTCTCCACACGGTGATGAAGCGAGACTAGAACACACTGGTCCATCAAAGCCTCCGACCAAACACCCTCCATTCACTCACTACTATCAGACTATTGTACATGTTTTTAGTGGTAGGGGAAACTGGAGCACCTGGAGGAAACCCAAGCAGACACGGGGAGAACCCAGGACCTTTTTGCTTTGAGACTGATGAACTTGTGGATTCTCTCAGATGTTGATGTAGTTTCCATGTCTTTAACTTCATTTTCAAAATAAGAATAATTTAATGACGAAGCGAAGCTCAGACGTCTCGTGGCGCTCGCTCCTCGCTCGTGCGGACGTTGACTCTGAACTTCCTGGTTATTGACGAGCCCCGGGTCTGTCTGCGACGGACACTATTTATGGCTCTGCTCGAGTTTCGGCCTGACCTCCTAAAGAAGTCTGCTCTCATTAACCTTCGCGGCTCTCGCAGATCCATCCAAATAAGACCAGACCGAGTTGGACACGGCTCGTTCTGGTCAGATGAGGCTAAACATCAGAACTGAGATCGAGGCTGAAACAAGGGTTCACATCCCCCACGTTAAAGCTGATGCACCTAACTTTCACAATCGTTGAACTAATACAAATCTCTTTCTGGTTCTGGAGCTGTCTCCACTTTGCACAAACCTGTTTTACGTTTTCTGTGGATCAACCAAAAAGAGGCAGAAACTGAAAGTGACTCAAAAGGTTTTTCTTTTACAAAACACTGAATGTAAAATGTGTTATTAAACAGAAGATTTAGGTACCCCGACTTTAATGCAGTCTCACAATCCACTGGAATACTGCTGTTTCTACACCGCTTCAGTCATTTCTAACCCGCAACCCCAAAAGTATCTGTAAAAACCTGCGTCTGTAAAAACTGTAAAAACCTGCGTCTGTAAAAACCTGCGTCTGTAAAAACTGTAAAAACTGTAAAAACCTGCGTCTGTAAAAACCTGCGTCTGTAAAAACTGTAAAAACCTGCGTCTGTAAAAACTGTAAAAACTGTAAAAACCTGCGTCTGTAAAAACCTGCGTCTGTAAAAACTGTAAAAACCTGCGTCTGTAAAAACTGTAAAAACCAGCGTCTGTAAAAACCCGTCCTCTTTAATTTATTATTTATAGTTTATTTTATTTGTTGAGTTTTACGCTCGAGACTAAAGTTTGGATTCTAAAGTACAGTTTGTCCACGACTCTCTCTGTACCTTTTTGTACCTGTGATCCATAAATACAAAGTCTTCCATCAAACATTAAAGGGCCCCTCTGTGGTGTCTTGTAGAATTATTGATTTAGGAAAAGCACGGATCCATTTGGTTAAGCTGAAGACATGTCCCTGATGTTGTTTTTGTCCATGAGGGAGATCCAATGACTTCTCATTCTGAAACACGACTCTGTCCATCTCCATCGTACCTGCGCCACATAACCACAAAGCACAGGAGCTGAACCGAGCTGTACCGTGCCATTACAGTCAAGGGCCTCCATCCAAACGCTCTGTCTCTGGTTTCACTGGGATGTTTTCACTTCGCACCAGAGGAGAAATTAAATCATATTCTCCGGGTCGCTGTAAATATGAGTTTATTCTCTGATGATTGTGTACATTTTCACCGACATTTTATGTTTACATCCACAGAGACGAAAGTTACCGTTTACATCAGAAACATATAACTAACCGTAACCTTAAACTGTGAGTGAGTATTTGCTGCTGAGATAATTGGCTGTGGTTACTTCACTTTGAGCCTGATAAAGCCGTGTAGCTGCGTCTGTGGCAAGGATAGACTAATGTGGACTAATGTGGACTAATGTGGACTGATGTGGACTAATGTGGACTGATGTGGGTGAGTGTGACGTGCCAAAGGGGTCAGAGGAGACACATCTGGGATTTGCCAAAAGGTTTCTGCTCAGACCAATGTTTGGGAACCAGGCGCTCGATCTTTACTCACTGTAGTCACTGATGTTGTGGTTAAAGTTATTAGCAGAAGAAATCGCATGTTTTATTTTTCAAAATCCTGCGACAACTGGAGCTGTCCGTGGTCCTGAACCCAACTGTGCTAAATGTGTGCTTACACAACTCCCATTTTGTCACACGGTTCTGAATCGAATCGTCTCTCAGTGACCTGTCCTCACATCCAGCCTGAAGGTGCTTTTCCAGAGAACAAACCCAACAGTGGCTCAGTCTTTATTGAATACTCTTCACCTTGAGTCATTATCTGCCATCGACCTCCTGCGAGTCTTTAACCACGGAATACAGCGCCAACCAATCAATGGCCATCACCACACCGCAATATTCCCGGGATGTGATAACTGATCGCTGTGTCCCGGTGCGTGATACAGAAGTGCTGGGGATTCTGTTGAACATTCCGGAGGGAGAGGGAGGGGAGGGGGGGAGAGGGTTAGAGGAGGTGGGGGGTTTGAGGGGGGGGGGGGGGGGGGGGCTGTCTTACAACTATTGATATCCTCGCACTGCATCTGTAATATGATCGAAGCGAGGGCCGCGGCTGATGAGGAGGGTCATCCAGTCTTACACACCGCAGCTGCCAATCAACAAGTAATCACACAGACTCATTAAAAGATACTTAATGACCAGGAGTGAGTGGCTTAGCTCGGGATCAATACGTAATAGAACGGAATATGTGATCCATACTTCTCCTTTAACCTTGAGCGTGGTATTACAGATATATGAAATAGATAGATAGGTAGGTGGGTAGAGTCAGTGGGTAAAGATAGAGTAGGTGGGTATTGATGGATAGACAGATATGTAGATTGATGATAGATAGAGAAGGTGGGTTATAGAAGAATGAATAGTTAGATGGAAAGACAGATACATATAGAGTTGGAAAGGTAGAGTAGGTGGGTATACATTGATACAGTAGATAGATAGATATGTAGTTATATAGATTAGGTGCATGGGTATACGCGCTCCAGAGACCCCTGCATGGGTACATTGATAGATAGATGGCATTAAACTAAACTTTGCTCTTTTCCAATCCATTGCCCTCTGAATCCTCCAGTCCTTCCCTGTCCAGGAGCATTTGCAGCTGCCTGGAGCCGGACACGTGTAGAGTCACGGAAGACACGGGTGTTCTCTCTCTCGCCTCTTTGTGCTCCAAGAATAAGTGTCAAGTCACACATCGTGGTTGTATCGGTGTTGGCTCGTCCCCACAGCCCTCTGTAAGTGCACATGACATCATGACACCAGGAGAGCAGGGACGTGGTGGAGACAGAGCGGGGCGGGCGCAGCTGTGGTTCTGAATGAGGAGGACGGACTCTCCGCGCTCTGCTCGAGTCCAATCGATCCGAGCTTCGGGAGGAGCGGATGGAGCGGGGCTATCACTTGTGCATCTCCTTCTATCACTCCCGTTATCCCCGCGACCGGACACGGCTGGACTGTGGCTGCGACTCTCCGCTGGGACTTAGGCACTTTTCATCACTTTTCCTTCCCTCGGAGGTGATGGAGCGGGGGCGCGGGGGTCTCTGGAGCGCGCTGCTGTGAAGTCTATTTCTGTTTTATGCCGAGTTTGAAAGTGAACTTAATAAGTGGTTTGTGCGACTGAGGATTGGCTCCGAAGCTGTGGATTTCTCCTCCTCCAGAGCAGCACAACTGGAGCTGGACTCACGAACCCATGTGGTCACGGGGAGAGATTTGGGTAAAGTCATGTTTTTCTACCTTTCTATATAATGTGCTTTTTCAGGCTTTTCCACAAATATTCTATAGGGACGTGGTGGTGTTTTAGGGTCAGCAGTGGCTCCGATTATTGTGGGTTTTCTTTGATGGAAAAACCAAAAGCAACTCTCAAATGTTTCAGGCGCGACCCTTTTACGCGTCGCTGAGTCCAGAGGCATCGGTCCGTCCCTGACCGGGGATCGACGTGAACCGGGCCTTCACGGAGCAGGTTAAATACAGACCCCCCTCAGTGTCACGGTTATCGAAGGATCCGTGAGTGTTTCCCGCTGACTCCGCGTCTTTTGGAAATCTCTTTGAAAGAATGGATCAACGCGGCGGAGACGTGTGGGAGAGGGACGATGTGCTGACGGCTTTGGACTGCGCACATCCAAAAAGAGGGGGGTGCAGAGGGGGTAGGAGGGGGGTGTAGATGGGGGCTCACGGGAGGCGCGCGCACACGGGCCGAGCCGGTGCGTGCGTGTGTAATTACCTGGTGCATGTTAATGGGCGCAGTAATGAGAGCCAGCCCTAGTCGTGCTGTATTTGTTAGTCGTCTTTGTGGCTGTGGTCTTGCTCTGGTCCCATCGCAGTCCCACCGCGCCTGCATTTGTTCAGTCCTTTGTTAAAGCCTAATTATGATTAAGATCAACTTTATTGATCTGACACTGGAGACATGTGCACGTCACATTTGGCACAGATGGAATCACTCAGATTGTGTAAAAAGACAGTGTGCAAAGATGGAGAAATCTTAAACATTTAGTGTCTTTTTTGCATGATATATTACGCATAATTAAATAAACGGGGACTATTGCAGTGCGAGTTATTCCCACGTTATTTGTTCTCCTCCAAACGCACTCCACAGACAGAAGTGGCATTAGTGTGTGACAAAGCGCGCAGGAGGCCGGAGGAGGCAGCGCGCTGGGTCCAGGGACTTAATTCTCATTGACAGTCACATTAACACAGGAGCAGCTCTCTTAATCCATGGGAGATTAGGCTGTCTCACCTGACCCCATCACCCAGCAGCTGTCCTACGCACACATTTGGACACACACCTAACTCGGGACGTGCACGGCAGATTGGCTGTGTAAGTCCCAAAGTCATCATTTGGTTTTATCCCAAGGTATTAAATTGAGAGGTTGCAAATTGGATATTTCTCCGTCATTTAGGGGAGCAAAACCAAATGGATGTTTTCTATGTTTCTCTATGATCGAGTAAAGATGATGTCCGAGATCGAAGACATCTATGAAGACATGAGAGAACCTGGATCCTGCAGTGTGTCTCTGTCACTGTGGAAATGAACACATTAACCCCACAGAGCTCAATACAATCTCACACATACAGGTGGCACAGATAAAATGATCCGAGATAATATGGATTTGAGTTTTTAAAGCTAAACAAAATCTGTGTCTTCTCCAGAAAACATGCTGCCATTTCACTGTTGGACATTTGGATTACAGCGATAGGTCACACGGCTTCACACATTCAAGTAGTTTTAAGATGACCTCTAATTAGATAATTCTTTACCTATTTCCTGTGGGTCCTGGACACTGTTCTATCTCAGGACAAGCACTTTTGGTTCTTGAATCTCTCCCCCTCACTCCTCACAGCCTCCTCAGGCCTGGACATGTCTCTCCAGCCTCTCATCTGCTTCCCCCGTCTCCGCTGCTGGGATGACTGCTTTGTGAATGAGTGCTGCACGGGGGATGGATTGCACTGGCGTTTGTGATTCCTGCAGCCGGGACAGCGGGGAGAATAGCCGGAGCAAATGAGACGTAAAGAGAAGGGAGAGGGGATGAGGGGGAGAGATGTGTTAAATGACCAGTGCTGTGGCTAAAAACGAAGTTGGCCCCAGTGGAGTTTTCACTTTTTGTGTTGTTGCGAAGGAGATGGAGAGGTAAGAAAGGATCAGGAGGACCGGTGACAGCGCCACGACAGATTGGAGATCACCTACACACACCCTGGCATTAACAGATTGACTGTGATGAATGGTTTCTCCAGACAAGAAGGAGGAGGAGGAGGAGGAGGAGGAAGAGGAGGAGAGGGACATGTCTTCTTTCATGTCAAAAAATGAGGGGAAAAAAACTCCTTTCTATTTATAAATGACTCTGTCCTCTGCAGCTTTTCATCCAGGCCAGAGATGTTGGATTATAATGGAAGGATGTGAACGGAGCCGCGGATGATTTTCTTATGAAATTGAGTAAAGAGAAAAATCAGATCCAGGATGTCCTCAAACATGGAGTGAATGATGTCGTGTAGAACCACCACCGAACCACAGCTGCAGGTCGTGAACCCAGACTCTACTGCTATCACACACGTCTCCTCAGAATCAGACAGAAAACTCTGGTCCTCAGAAAGAAAGCAAACATCTGATTCTGACGACTTTGTTATGAATGTGTGTTAACGCTTGGACACGCGACAAAACTACTGTGAAATCAGTTTTAATTCATGCAGGAGTTGATACTTTAAGCGTTTTCTTACCTCAAACCTGTGTGGACCGCTCCGTGTGAAAGTCCACGTCGACCCGAGGCCAGCAGTGGGAAAGGTTGGCGTGTTGTTTAGACCCGTGTTGGCTTTTTACCATGGGACCATTGGCCATAGAATTTTTGAAACTTCTCCCTTTGAAAAGCGTGCCCCCAGGACCCCAGGGAGTCGTATGGTAACGGTCCGTGAGCCGAGTGGAGACATAGAAACATTCTCAAACACTTTTTCTTTACGAGGACAGTTTTTTAAAGGACAGAGAAGCCCAAACACTTATAAGATCCGTCACTCGTCCCCAACACTGTCGGTCTGCAGGGTGTAGATTCACCGTCTTGTCCTGAGCCTCGCGTCAGCATCGGCCCAGAAAACAGTTTGGTTTTGATTCTCTCTAAATTACTGCGATGGAAAAGACTAGACTGGAGGTCAAGTGAACAGGCGTGTGGTTTCAGCCCAGCAGCCCCTGTCACTCAGAAGTGTGGAAGGACACGGCCTTTTGGGTAAAAAGAACCTGTGTTTTTTATTATTGTTATTTTCAACATAGAGATTTTATACTTGTTATTGATGCTAGAGTTAGACATTTTGTTTTATTTTAGTTAGTATAGATCTTTTGATGCAACACTGACATTTCCCCGCTGTGGGAATCTTACTCTTTTTTGGCTCAGTGGGAATGACCGATTATGGGTCTCTGCAAACCAAGTCAATACAACTTCTCCCTTCAGTTTGTAAATAGTCTGCACCACACATTTAGATTCATAGTTTTAAAATGTCAACATATTCCTAGCTTCCTCAACTCTTGATTGCTCCAGAGACCAGAGACCAGAGACCAGAGACCAGAGACCAGAGACCAGAGTCCCGGTTTCCACTCAGGGGAAAACACATCGTTGTTGGTTCTTATCCTGGGCATATCTTTTTAATCATAACCATTTTTAGATTAGAAGAGAACACTTGCACCACTGCAGACGGTAAACACAGAATGATCACAGAAACTGTTTCAGCTTCTGCTCTGCTCAGAATCTATCACACCAGAGAATAGAAAGATTTGGATCCTCACAATGTTCGTCATTTCAGAGACGCAAAACCAATGGTATTAAAGAGTCCAATGATATTAAAGAGTCCAATGATATTAAAGAGTCCAATGATATTAAAGAGTCCAATGATATTAAAGAGTCCAATGATATTAAAGAGTCCGTAGGTTGATCTGACGTAAGCATCATGAAAAGATCTGATCTGATGTTATGTCTTCAGTGCGACCATTTTGTGAAGGCCGTGCATGTACACTGTAAACCCTAACTTCAATCCTACTTCAGATATCAAATTATTTTAAATAGATTTTTCCCAGTAAGTAGATATTACTCATTTATTGTTAGTTTATTTAAAGCTTGCCTATGTCACTCAGGGTTTTCTTTGAAATGAACTGTTTCTGTTCAAGTAAGCCTCACTTTTGACATTTTGATGTGTAGACTCTTTAATGAGACAGGTGTGGCCGTGCATGTGTCCGTGCATGTGGCCGTGCATGTGGCCGTGCATGTGTCCGTGCATGTGGCCGTGCATGTGGCCGTGCATGTGTCCGTGCATGTGTCCGTGCATGTGTCCGTGCATGTGTCCGTGCATGTGTCCGTGCATGTGTCCGTGCATGTGTCCGTGCATGTGTCCGTGCATGTGTCCGTGCATGTGGCCGTGCATGTGGCCGTGCATGTGTCCGTGCATGTGTCCGTGCATGTGTCCGTGCATGTGTCCGTGCATGTGTCCGTGCATGTGTCCGTGCATGTGGCCGTGCATGTGGCCGTGCATGTGTCCGTGCATGTGTCCGTGCATGTGTCCGTGCATGTGTCCGTGCATGTGGCCGTGCATGTGTCCGTGCATGTGTCCGTGCATGTGTCCGTGCATGTGGCCGTGCATGTGGCCGTGCATGTGTGATGGGATCTCCATGGGTCATAAAGGCAGAACCCATTCACCATTATTACTGTATTATACAGTAATATTCTGTATTATACACTTATTCATTCATTCATAAACTGCTGAACACTGACAGCTTCTGTATCTCACTCTGTAAACAAACTAAACCTCTTAATAATCGTGACTAATCAAGGAAATAACATCTGGTCATGAGCGATTAGATAAAAACTGATTCAAAAACCGGTCACAAACGGCAGAATGTGTGAACAGTTGATTCAGTTGTTTCCTTTAAGGGTAAACAGGACAATGTTCTACTTCCAGGTGGATCATCAAGACCATTGGTCCTCCCAACTGTCAATCATTCTGATGATTCGTGCTCGTCTGTGGAGAGGGCGGTTCTTTCCTAAAATGTGGGAAAATCCTCCTCTTTACCTTTACTTTAATCTCATTCTTTTGTTAAGTCACACATTCGGTCGATCTCATCATTGATTCTTCGGAGTCACTTTGAGGTGAAGCCTCAGTTTGTTGTGGATCCAGAACAATCAAAGTTCTGCTCCTCCTCCTCCTCCTCCTCCTCTTCCTCTTCCTCCTCCTCCTCTTCCTCCTCCTCCTCCTCCTCCTCCTCCTCCTCCTCCTCCTCTGTCACTGTCATGTCCTTCAGAAACAGGCTCGAGTCCCATTCAACAGCTCTCTCTTTGACTGACAGCTCACACCTGAAGCAGTAGCAGCAATAGCAGCAGTAGCAGTAGCAGTAGTAGCAGCAGTAGCAGTAGTAGCAGCAGCAGTAGTAGCAGCAGTAGCAGTAGCAGCAGCAGTAGCAGTAGCAGCAGTAGCAGCAGTAGCAGTAGTAGCAGCAGTAGCAGTAGCAGCAGCAGTAGCAGTAGCAGCAGTAGCAGCAGCAGCAGTTGCCGTCATGTACGACAGTGATTATTTTTCTTAAACATCTGGCTGTCTGCAGTAATGAACTCAGTGATCTCAGTGATCTCAGTGATCTCAGTGATCTCAGTGATCTCAGTGATCTCAGTGTACAGTAAGTGATGAACAGGAGCCTCCTGCCTCTGGTGCTCTGCTTCTGGTCATTACTAATCTTCAAGATTGATGGTAATGGTTTTAATCGGACACAAACCTGGTGTCCTTCAGCTCGACCATGTGTGTCGGCTCATGGTGTTTGGTTTGTTGGTTCCATGAAGAACAGTCTGTTTATCTGTAAATCCAACCTGGTCTGACTTTCTGGTTCTGTGGGTGGAGACCGCAGACCATCTGGCGCTGTGAGGCTAATGGAGAGCTACTGGAGAGCTACTGGAGAGCTACTGGAACTAACTTTGTGATGATTCTAACTCTGACCTGGAGTCACTGTGCAGGAGACTTTACTCTTTTCTCAGACAGGATCCTCAAACTATGACCTCTGTCTGAAATTGGACTTTCTATTTTTGTCTAACGTGAGAAGGCAAGAAGCAGTAACATGGTATCACATGGTATCACATGGTATCACATGGTATCACATGGTATAACATGGTATCACATGGTATCACATGGTATCACATGGTATTATCAGTAAATAAGCACCGAAGCGGACCCCGTCGCATTAAAACAGTGTTTTTGTCATGAAAACAGATAATTCTGAAAACCTCACGTGTGTTAAGAATGTTTGTGTGTAATGTGTCACGTTAACGTTTAAATGTGTTTTTGATTGATTTTGTGTTATGGAGGGGGGGGGGGGAGTGTGTGTGTGTGTTTGCTGCAGGTGTATGTGTGTGTGTTTGCTGCAGGTGTGTGTGTGTGCGCTGAAAGTGTGTGTGTGTGTTTGCTGCAGGTGTGTGTGTATGTGTGTTTGCTGCAGGTGTGTGTGTGTGTGTGTTTGCTGCAGGTATGTGTGTGTGTGTGTGTGTGTGTGCGCTGCAGGTGATGGCTTTGTAATGAAAACAGCAGCTCTGGTCCAGGTCTTCTTGCAGCTGAGTGATGTCACTCACCAGGACAATGGCCTCCCCGGGGACGGCCTCTTGCTCTGTGGGTCATTACTGTGTGTGTGTGTGTCTGTGTGTCTGTCTGTGTGTGTGTGTGTCTGTCTGTCTGTGTGTGTGTGTGTGTGTGTCTGTGTGTCTGTCTGTGTGTATGTTTGTGTTTCTGTCGGTCTGTGTGTGTGTGTGTCTGTGTCTGTGTCTGTCTGTCGGTCTGTGTGTGTGTGTGTCTGTGTATGTGTGTGTTTCTGTCGCTCTGTGTGTGTGTGTGTCTGTGTCTGTCTGTGTAATACATACAAGAAATGGACTGAGAATGTGAATCTTAGAAAACATAATATTGAAGAATGTCCCGTCTCCTCTCTGCCCTTCACAAAGATAATAATAATTATTATTATTATCATTATTATTACTAATGATAATAATGTATTGGTTTTATAAATAGCTTTTCAGGACGCTCAAAGTCTCTTCACTTCATTATTCTTTCTCTCCAAACACGGTGGTGATAAACTACTGTAGCCACAGCTGCCCTGGGGCACACTGACAGAAGCGAGGCAACCAGTCTGTGCCATCGGCCCCTCCCTCCACGGTGGCTGAGTGGATAGCACTCTCGCCTCTCAGCAAGAAGGTCCTGGGTTCGAATCCCGGTTGGACCAGGGCCTTTCTGAGTGGAGTTTGCATGTTCTCCCCGTGTCTGCGTAGGTTTTCTCCGGGTACTCCGGTTTCCCCTACCACTAAAAATATGTACAATAGGTCTGTGCCTCCTGTTCTGGCCCCTCTCCCAAAAATAACAATTGTAAACCGCTTTGAGACTCTGATGTGCAGTGAAAAGGCGGTATATAAATAAACTTACTTACTAAAGATTACACCACCACCAACCATTCACACACACACCAGACTCATTCTAGGCAATGGGGGTGAAGTGTCTTGCCTAAGGACACAACGGCAGTTTGGCACTTTACAGCCGCAGCCGCCCCACTGTGGCTGCTGTTCCCAGAGGTTAAGTGTCTTGCCCAAGGACACAATGGCCTCATATATGAAACTTGAGCAGAAAGGGGTGTATATTTTTAGTGTAGATTCCAATTAAGCAAAATCCAGCACAGATTTATGAACGTGTGAGGTCTGCACAGATCTGAGCGTCTGCAGCTGCGGCTGTTGATCAATGCTGCGCTCAAAACCAGTCTATTTATGAAAGTCACGCCTAGAAATATTCAGAAACAGTCTGTTTTTACGACAGCTCAGTCAGAAGGCCTGTTAGTGACACGCACTGAGTGTTTATTGAGTTTTCTTTTTATAATTTTGTTTAAAAAGAAATATACGCTAATTGAAGTATACACGTTTTTCCACAGTGACCCACTGCTGCACTCATCTCTCTTAAACTTTAAAAGTGAATGAATGAATCCTAACATCTCAGCGGTGGCTCATCATGAACCAGAGAAGCGTCTGTGGAATCTTCTTGTGAATGTGACGGAGCGATCTCAGTGAGAGAGAAAGTGGCCGTGATTTCACTGAGAAACTCTGGATCCAAACGTCTGAATGACGTGCACCGCATACGGCGAGTGCTGTGGGACCTCTGTGGCACCCGCTGCCCAAAGAGCCACAGCCCAAAGAGCCACTGCCCAAAGAGCCACTGCCCCAGAGCCACAGCCCAAAGAGCCACAGCCCAAAGAGCCACTGCCCAAAGAGCCACAGCCCAAAGAGCCACTGCCCCAGAGCCACAGCCCAAAGAGCCACTGCCCCAGAGCCACAGCCCAAAGAGCCACTGCCCAAAGAGCCACAGCCCAAAGAGCCACTGCCCCAGAGCCACAGCCCAAAGAGCCACTGCCCAAAGAGCCACTGCCCCAGAGCCACTGCCCAAAGAGCCACTGCCCCAGAGCCACTGCCCAAAGAGCCACTGCCCCAGAGCCACAGCCCAAAGAGCCACTGCCCAAAGAGCCACAGCCCAAAGAGCCACTGCCCCAGAGCCACAGCCCAAAGAGCCACTGCCCAAAGAGCCACTGCCCCAGAGCCACTGCCCAAAGAGCCACTGCCCCAGAGCCACTGCCCAAAGAGCCACTGCCCCAGGAGCCACTGCCCAAAGAGCCACTGCCCCAGAGCCACAGCCCAAAGAGCCACTGCCCAAAGAGCCACAGCCCAAAGAGCCACTGCCCCAGAGCCACAGCCCAAAGAGCCACTGCCCAAAGAGCCACTGCCCCAGAGCCACAGCCCAAAGAGCCACTGCCCAAAGAGCCACTGCCCTGAGCCTGTTCCCACAGAGAAGCACAGGGCAGGGGCTGAGACAGACTTGAGTGAGAGGCTTCTTGCACAAAACTAATAAAAAGTGCATTTCTTTGATTGAGGCAAAACAAAAAGCTGTGTGTTTACGCAGCGCAGGGCGGGTGAGTGAGTCAAGGGTATTTGTATAGCGCCTTTTGCAGGATCACAGAGCACTTGAGGGTCCTCATCATGAACGTATCATAATCTGTGAACGCAGCTGATAATATTACCAAAGTGGGAACATGTTTATTTTTGTCCAAATCTTACATTTTATGCGTGTTTGGGCGTGTTGTGATGAAGGCTGAGATGAGCGTACGCAGCACCTCCAGACTCGGCGTATACATGATGTAAGTTGCAGATCCTTGTGAGGCAGTACTTGGTCCTTGAAGTGGGCAAAGATATCTTGATTTTTAGTGCTGTGATGGGAGACCTCTGAAGCTAAGCAGAGCAGAACCTGGTTAGTGCTGTGATGGGAGACCTCTGAAGCTAAGCAGAGCAGAACCTGGTTAGTGCTGTGATGGGAGACCTCTGAAGCTAAGCAGAGCAGAACCTGGTTAGTGCTGTGATGGGAGACCGTGCCTAGGGCGGCACGGTGGCTGAGTGGATAGCACTCTCGCCTCTCAGCAAGAAGGTCCTGGGTTCGAATCCCGGTCGGACCAGGGCCTTTCTGAGTGGAGTTTGCATGTTCTCCCCGTGTCTGCGTAGGTTTCCTCCAGGTACTCCGGTTTCCCCTACCACTAAAAATATGTCCAATAGTTCTGGCATGTGCCTCCTGTACTGGCCCCGCTCCCATCTCTGTGTGGAGTGAGAGACAAATGCCCAAAATTAACAATTGTAAACCGCTTTGAGACTCAGATCTGCAGTGAAAAGGCGGTATATAAATAAAAACTTACTTACTTACTTACTTACCTCTGAAGCTAAGAAGAGCAGAACCTGGTTAGTGCTGTGATGGGAGACCTCTGAAGCTAAGCAGAGCAGAACCTGGTTAGTGCTGTGATGGGAGACCTCTGAAGCTAAGCAGAGCAGAACCTGGTTAGTGCTGTGATGGGAGACCTCTGAAGCTAAGAAGAGCAGGACCTGGTTAGTGCTGTGATGGGAGACCTCTGGGAACACCAGGTGCCAGAGTGTTGCGGCTGTAAAGGGCCAAACTGTCAGTGTGGCTTTTGGCAAGACACTTTACCCACATTCATTCACTGAGTCTGGTATGTGAAGGGTTGGTCAGAGCGGCCGATGGCTCAGATCTGAGTGTCTCTATCCATGCCAAATGTGACATGTAAATTTCTCCTATGTGAGATAAATGAAGCAAATCTTATCTTATCTTATCAGTGGCCTTGCTTCTGTCAGTCTGCTCCATGGCAGCTGTGGCTACAGCAGTTGGTCATGAGTGATGTCATGTCCAGAAACAAAAACACAAAAAACCAAAGCATTCATAAAATCTTCCATCATAGATTATCACAAAGAAAGGAGACCAGGATGAGACTAGGACACAGAGGGAGGAGACCAGGACAGAGGGAGGAGACCAGGAGGAGACCAGGAGGAGACCAGGACACAGATGTAGGAGACCAGGAGGTGACCAGTAGGAGACCAGGAGGGGAGGAGACCAGGAGGAGACCCAGGACACAGAGGAAGGAGACCAGGAGGAGACCAGGAGGAGACCAGGACACAGTGGGAGGAGACCAGGAGGAGACCCAGGACACAGAGGAAGGAGACCAGGAGGAGACCAGGAGGAGACCAGGACAGAGGGAGGAGACCAGGAGGAGACCAGGAGGAGACCAGGACACAGATGTAGGAGACCAGGAGGAGACCAGGAGGAGACCAGGACACAGAGGGAGGAGACCCGGAGGAGCCCCATGACACAGATGTAGGAGACCAGGAGGAGACCAGGAGGAGACCAGGACACAGTGGGAGGAGACCAGGAGACCAGGACACAGAGGGAGGAGACCAGGAGGAGACCAGGACACAGATGTAGGAGACCAGGAGGAGACCCAGGACACAGAGAGAGGAGACCAGGAGGAGACCAGGACACAGATGTAGGAGACCAGGAGGAGACCCAGGACACAGAGGGAGGAGACCAGGACACAGAGGGAGGAGACCAGGAGGAGACCCAGGACACAGATGTAGGAGACCAGGAGGAGACCCAGGACACAGAGGGAGGAGACCAGGAGACCAGGACACAGAGGGAGGAGACCAGGAGGAGACCAGGACACAGATGTAAGGAGACCAGGAGGAGACCCAGGACCAAAAAGGAGGAGGAGGAAGTAGTAAATAAGTAAACAAGTCGGAGAAAGTAAAGTCAGTAGTAGACACTAGGAGTAAAGCAGGCTGAAGGTGCAAAGGCGGAGAAGTAGTAAAGTAGTAGTAAGTATAAGTCAAGTATCAGTAAAGAGTAAGTAGTGTAGTAACAGCTGCAGACGTAGAGGGAAAGCAAACAGGAGGGTGTAACGAGGCAGCAGAGCGAGGGCAACAGGAGGGTGCCAGTAACAGCAGCAGCAGAAGGAGAACAGGAGGAGCAACGCGCAGGAAGCAACACGCAGCAGCAGGCAACAGAGTGAGGAAGGCAACCAGCCGCAGAGAGCAACAGCGCGCAGGAGCAAACAGCCAGCAGGAAGCAAACAGCTAGGCAAGCAGCAACAGGAGCAGGAGCAACAGCAGGGCTAGCGAGCCACAGCCGGATGAGCAGCCGCGTCGCACAGCAGCCGGAGGTGGCGCAACGAAGCAGCAGCAGAACAGCACGCAGGAGCAACAGCAGCGCTAGCTCAGCCCAACGAGAATCCGGAAGAAGAACAGCAGCCGGTAGCAAACAGCACGCAGCTGGAGGCAACAGCGAGCCTCGCAGCAGCTGCAGCTGGAGCAACAGCAGCCGAGGGGCAACAGCAGCAGGAGCAGCAAGCGAGCAGGAGCAACAGCAGCAGAGCAGCAGCTAGCAGGAGCAACAGCTGCAGCAGCAGCAGCAGCAGCAGGAGCAACACAGCAGCAGCAGGACGCAACAGCTTGCAGCGCAGCAGCAGCAGCCAGCAGGGGCAGCAGTAAGCAGCTAGCAGCAGCATAGCAGCAGAGCAGCAGTAGCAGCAGAAGCAGCAGCAGCAGCAGCAGCAGCAGTAGCAGCAGCAGCAGCAGCTCCAGCAGCAGGGCAACTGCAGCAGAGAGCAACAGCTAGCTGCAGGCGCAGCAGCAGCAGTCCTGGCAGCAGTAGCTGGCAGTGAGCAGCAGGTCTCAGCACAGCCGCTCAGAGGACCCTAGGAAATAAAGAAAAACAAAAATCAAACTTTGTTTTGTATTATATATTGTTGGTTGGTGTGAAATTAAAAGATTTAAGGAGTCAATCAAAGAGCGGGATGTGTCAGTTATTATTTATATTAGATCCATGGATGTGTCAGTTATTATTATAGATCCATGGATGTGTCAGTTATTATTATAGATCCATGGATGTGTCAGTTATTATTATAGATCCATGGATGTGTCAGTTATTATTATAGATAAAATGGATGTGTCAGTTATTATTATAGATCCATGGATGTGTCAGTTATTATTATAGATCCATGGATGTGTCAGTTATTATTATAGATCCATGGATGTGTCAGTTATTATTATAGATAATGGATGTGTCAGTTATTATTATAGATCCATGGATGTGTCAGTTATTATTATAGATCCATGGATGTGTCAGTTATTATTATAGATCCATGGATGTGTCAGTTATTATTATAGATCCATGGATGTGTCAGTTATTATTATAGATCCATGGATGTGTCAGTTATTATTATAGATCCATGGATGTGTCAGTTATTATTATAGATCCATGGATGTGTCAGTTATTATTATAGATCCATGGATGTGTCAGTTATTATTATAGATCCATGGATGTGTCATTATTATTATAGATCCATGGATGTGTCAGTTATTATTATAGATCCATGGATGTGTCAGTTATTATTATAGATCCATGGATGTGTCAGTTATTATTATAGATCCATGGATGTGTCAGTTATTATTATAGATCCATGGATGTGTCAGTTATTATTATAGATCCATGGATGTGTCAGTTATTATTATAGATAAATGGATGTGTCAGTTATTATTATAGATCCATGGATGTGTCAGTTATTATTATAGATCCATGGATGTGTCAGTTATTATTATAGATCCATGGATGTGTCAGTTATTATTATAGATAAATGGATGTGTCAGTTATTATTATAGATCCATGGATGTGTCAGTTATTATTATTATTAAGATAAATGGATGTGTCAGTTATTATTATAGATCCATGGATGTGTCAGTTATTATTATAGATCCATGGATGTGTCAGTTATTATTATAGATCCATGGATGTGTCAGTTATTATTATAGATCCATGGATGTGTCAGTTATTATTATAGATCCATGGATGTGTCAGTTATTATTATAGATAAATGGATGTGTCAGTTATTATTATAGATCCATGGATGTGTCAGTTATTATTATAGATCCATGGATGTGTCAGTTATTATTATAGATCCATGGATGTGTCAGTTATTATTATAGATCCATGGATGTGTCAGTTATTATTATAGATCCATGGATGTGTCAGTTATTATTATAGATCCATGGATGTGTCAGTTATTATTATAGATCCATGGATGTGTCAGTTATTATTATAGATCCATGGATGTGTCAGTTATTATTATAGATAAATGGATGTGTCAGTTATTATTATAGATCCATGGATGTGTCAGTTATTATTATAGATCTATGGATGTGTCAGTTATTATTATAGATAAATGGATGTGTCAGTTATTATTATAGATCCATGGATGTGTCAGTTATTATTATAGATCCATGGATGTGTCAGTTATTATTATAGATCCATGGATGTGTCAGTTATTATTATAGATCCATGGATGTGTCAGTTATTATTATAGATCCATGGATGTGTCAGTTATTATTATAGATCCATGGATGTGTCAGTTATTATTATAGATCCATGGATGTGTCAGTTATTATTATAGATCCATGGATGTGTCAGTTATTATTATAGATCCATGGATGTGTCTGTTATTATTATAGATAAATGGATGTGTCAGTTATTATTATAGATCCATGGATGTGTCAGTTATTATTATAGATCCATGGATGTGTCAGTTATTATTATAGATAAATGCATGTGTCAGTTATTATTATAGATCCATGGATGTGTCAGTTATTATTATAGATCCATGGATGTGTCAGTTATTATTATAGATCCATGGATGTGTCAGTTATTATTATAGATAAATGGATGTGTCAGTTATTATTAAAGATCCATGGATGTGTCAGTTATTATTATTATTATAGATAAATGGATGTGTCAGTTATTATTATAGATCCATGGATGTGTCAGTTATTATTATAGATCCATGGATGTGTCAGTTATTATTATAGATCCATGGATGTGTCAGTTATTATTATAGATAAATGGATGTGTCAGTTATTATTATAGATCCATGGATGTGTCAGTTATTATTATAGATCCATGGATGTGTCAGTTATTATTATAGATAAATGGATGTGTCAGTTATTATTATAGATCCATGGATGTGTCAGTTATTATTATAGATCCATGGATGTGTCAGTTATTATTATAGATCCATGGATGTGTCAGTTATTATTATAGATCCATGGATGTGTCAGTTATTATTATAGATCCATGGATGTGTCAGTTATTATTATAGATCCATGGATGTGTCAGTTATTATTATAGATCCATGGATGTGTCAGTTATTATTATAGATCCATGGATGTGTCAGTTATTATTATAGATAAATGGATGTGTCAGTTATTATTATAGATCCATGGATGTGTCAGTTATTATTATAGATCCATGGATGTGTCAGTTATTATTATAGATCCATGGATGTGTCAGTTATTATTATAGATCCATGGATGTGTCAGTTATTATTATAGATCCATGGATGTGTCTGTTATTATTATAGACCCATGGATGTGTCAGTTATTATTATAGATAAATGCATGTGTCAGTTATTATTATAGATCCATGGATGTGTCAGTTATTATTATAGATCCATGGATGTGTCAGTTATTATTATAGATCCATGGATGTGTCAGTTATTATTATAGATAAATGGATGTGTCAGTTATTATTATAGATCCATGGATGTGTCAGTTATTATTATTATTATAGATAAATGGATGTGTCAGTTATTATTATAGATCCATGGATGTGTCAGTTATTATTATAGATCCATGGATGTGTCAGTTATTATTATAGATCCATGGATGTGTCAGTTATTATTATAGATCCATGGATGTGTCTGTTATTATTATAGACCCATGGATGTGTCAGTTATTATTATAGATAAATGCATGTGTCAGTTATTATTATAGATCCATGGATGTGTCAGTTATTATTATAGATCCATGGATGTGTCAGTTATTATTATAGATCTATGGATGTGTCAGTTATTATTATAGATAAATGGATGTGTCAGTTATTATTATAGATCCATGGATGTGTCAGTTATTATTATAGATAAATGGATGTGTCAGTTATTATTATAGATCCATGGATGTGTCAGTTATTATTATTATTATAGATAAATGGATGTGTCAGTTATTATTATAGATCCATGGATGTGTCAGTTATTATTATAGATCCATGGATGTGTCAGTTATTATTATAGATCCATGGATGTGTCAGTTATTATTATAGATCCATGGATGTGTCAGTTATTATTATAGATCCATGGATGTGTCAGTTATTATTATAGATCCATGGATGTGTCAGTTATTATTATAGATAAATGGATGTGTCAGTTATTATTATAGATCCATGGATGTGTCAGTTATTATTATAGATCCATGGATGTGTCAGTTATTATTATTATAGATCCATGGATGTGTCAGTTATTATTATAGATCCATGGATGTGTCAGTTATTATTATAGATAAATGGATGTGTCAGTTATTATTATAGATAAATGGATGTGTCAGTTATTATTATAGATAAATGGATGTGTCAGTTATTATTATAGATCCATGGATGTGTCAGTTATTATTATAGATCCATGGATGTGTCAGTTATTATTATAGATCCATGGATGTGTCAGTTATTATTATTATAGATCCATGGATGTGTCAGTTATTATTATAGATAAATGGATGTGTCAGTTATTATTATTATAGATCCATGGATGTGTCAGTTATTATTATAGATAAATGGATGTGTCAGTTATTATTATAGATAAATGGATGTGTCAGTTATTATTATAGATAAATGGATGTTTCTCTCTCATCAGCAAACACACGTTAATACATTTAGTTCTGATAAAATTACTTTTAAGTGATGCACAAACGAGGGCCATAGCAAATATATAATCCATATCTAATAATCATTTATTGCATATATGTGCATTGTTTACATAAAATATAACTTTGTAAAAACTAATGATTACTGCCAATACAATTGTTATAACAGAGAAAGTGTAACAACAAAAGCATCCTCTGTTTTTTCAGAATACGATTGTAAACATCCAGGGGGCTCTCATTACGTGAACCCGTGTTTAGACAGCCTGTTCTGGGCTTCAGCACTGCAGCTAACTGGGCTGTTAGCTTATAGCACCGGAGCTTCAGGCTGGAGGTAAAGTCCGAACATTTTTGAATTTATCTCCAAACAGACTTCTGATATGACAATAAAGGGGGATATTTCTCGCCTCAAATGATATTAGAATTAACTTTTATGTCCTAATTAAAGCGTATTTAGAACTTTTTACCGTCCATCATGGCCGCCGTGTCCTTCCGCTCCGCTCTGAGTTGTGTAGTCACGTGACGAAGGCAGAAGGCAGCTGCTGTCCAAATCCACATCACGTCTCGCCTCCTACCTCGCCTGTGGCTACGCGGCCTTCCCTCGATGCCTACGTATCCACCCTACGCGGCCCGATGCCTACCGTTTTGGACACAGCCCTAGACTCAGGGCTCTTAAAGGGACGGTCCTAGACTCAGGGCTTTTAAAGGGACAGTCCTAGACTCAGGGCTCTTAAAGGGACGGCCATAGACTCAGGGCTCTTAAAGGGACGGCCATAGACTCAGGGCTCTTAAAGGGACGGTCCTAGACTCAGGGCTCTTAAAGGGACGGTCCTAGACTCAGGGCTCTTAAAGGGACGGCCATAGACTCAGGGCTCTTAAAGGGACGGCCATAGACTCAGGGCTCTTAAAGGGACGGCCATAGACTCAGGGCTCTTAAAGGGACGGTCCTAGACTCAGGGCTCTTAAAGGGACGGCCATAGACTCAGGGCTCTTAAAGGGACGGCCATAGACTCAGGGCTTTTAAAGGGACGGTCCTAGACTCAGGGCTTTTAAAGGGACGGTCCTAGACTCAGGGCTCTTAAAGGGACGGCCATAGACTCAGGGCTCTTAAAGGGACGGCCATAGACTGAGGGCTCTTAAAGGGACGGTCCTAGACTCAGGGCTCTTAAAGGGACGGCATAGACTCAGGGCTTTTAAAGGGACGGTCCTAGACTCAGGGCTCTTAAAGGGACGGCCATAGACTCAGGGCTCTTAAAGGGACGGCCATAGACTCAGGGCTTTTAAAGGGACGGTCCTAGACTCAGGGCTTTTAAAGGGACGGTCCTAGACTCAGGGCTCTTAAAGGGACGGCCATAGACTCAGGGCTCTTAAAGGGACGGCCATAGACTGAGGGCTTTTAAAGGGACGGTCCTAGACTCAGGGCTTTTAAAGGGACGGTCCTAGACTCAGGGCTCTTAAAGGGACGGCCATAGACTCAGGGCTCTTAAAGGGACGGCCATAGACTCAGGGCTTTTAAAGGGACGGTCCTAGACTCAGGGCTTTTAAAGGGACGGTCCTAGACTCAGGGCTCTTAAAGGGACGGCCATAGACTCAGGGCTCTTAAAGGGACGGCCATAGACTGAGGGCTCTTAAAGGGACGGTCCTAGACTCAGGGCTCTTAAAGGGACGGCATAGACTCAGGGCTTTTAAAGGGACGGTCCTAGACTCAGGGCTCTTAAAGGGACGGTCCTAGACTCAGGGCTCTTAAAGGGACGGCCATAGACTCAGGGTTCTTAAAGGGACGGTCCTAGACTCAGGGCTCTTAAAGGGACGGCCATAGACTCAGGGTTCTTAAAGGGACGGTCCTAGACTCAGGTGTGGTCTATGCTTCATCCAGTACAAGACGTCCTACATGCATAATGTACTAATATTTCATAACATTTATAAAACACCACAGAGTAAGAACCATGAACCGCGACCATGAACCATGAACCGCAACCATGTGTTCACCTGTTGACTGTGTTGGTCCAGTCCTGACGTCCTCTAACAGCAGGGGGCAGCAGCGGTCATGACTTCATCCACTCTCTCCTCTCTTCCCTCAGTCCCTGCTCCTCCTCTTCCTCACCTCAAACAGCAGAAAGCCCTGAGGACGCAGAGTTTAGGTCAGGGGCCCTCGTACGCACTCAGTGGCTTTGTGTCCATCTGTGTCCCCGTGAACACACACACGCACGCACACACATAGACACACACATGCACGCACGCACACACATAGACACACACGCACGCACACACACACGCGCGCGCACACACACGCACGCACGCACACGGGGCCAGAGATGTGAAGGCCTAGATTCTGTCAGATCCATTGTTTACAGCGGTTCACCTTCCCCGAGGCTGGACGTGACTCCCACATCAGACGCAGCCTCCCCCGGTCACACACCGGGATGGGCACAGCCTCCTTTTGCCTTCTGACTGCTAAATGAGCCGCGTGAACAGCCCTCGTGGCGTGCGAAGGTATTGGTAAAAATAAATTCAATCCATGTCAGTAAAGCAGGAGTTACATTTGGACGACAGAAAATGACCCAAAGTAAAAGTCCACATTTGTGTCGGGACTAAACTCAGATCAAATGAGAGGAAACAGCATTAATAACAAAACCTTCCTTATTCATCGTGAGTCATTGATATTCAGCTCAGTGTGGAGCCGCTCCTGACCACGTGCTGCTTCTGCCCCCTAGTGGCCACAGCACGCAACTGG